>WQNJ02000044.1:600000-840000 GCA_016584745.2 Phylloscopus trochilus trochilus | reverse complement strand
GTGTCACGCTCGTCCCCGTGTCCCGTCTGTCCGGTGTCCCGTGCCCGTGTCCCATATCCCGCCCGGTGTCCCGCCCGTGCCGGGTCCCGTGCCCGGGTCCCACATCCCGCCCGGTGTCCCGCCCGTGCCGGGTCCCGTGCCCGTGTCCCATATCCCGCCCGGTGTCCCGCCCGTGCCGGGTCCCGTGCCCGTGTCCGTGTCCCCCCCGCCCCCCGCCCGGCGCGGCGCCACCGGCGGTGACGGGCGGGGGGGGGCGGAGCGTGGTCGTGCAGCCGAAATAGCTCAGTTGGGAGAGCGTTAGACTGAAGATCTAAAGGTCCCTGGTTCGATCCCGGGTTTCGGCAGAAGCTTTTTCCTGTCGGGACGCGCATTGCAAAAGCGCTGTTTTAACCCCAAAACGCCTCCCCAGGCTTCGGAATTCGTTATCCCCGCCCCCCTAACTCTGCATCTGATCGTTTTGCTATCCTGGAAACACAAGCACACAGGGAGGGGTGAAGGACTGCGGGTGGAACACTGGGTTAATGATAAATATTATTAAAGATATTAAATATGAATTATTAATTAATGAGTTAATGATCTTACACTGAGCATTGAGGAGGCAGCTGAGGGAACATGGGTTAATTAACACTGGACAATCACAAGGCAGAGGTGGAGTGTGTCAGCCCATTTTAAATAAAGAACAAAAACCAAGTGAGTTCATTCCCCAGTGATTAATAACGTGAAACCGAGACAGAGACAGGATATTACAGCTTTATCTGATGTACAAAAACAATCTTCACCTGTTGTAAAACTGGGATGGAAGCACCACCCACCACAGATTAAAATAATTCAACAAAAGCAGCATGTTTTAATGATTCACTTCATCTCACTTTATTAAGTCCACATGATTTGTACATGGTGAGGCTGAGCCTGGTGCCCAGTACCAGGGAGTGACCGGTGGGACAGCGCTGGAAGGGGGTGGGACAAGGTCAGGATTATCCCTGGAGGTGTCCAAAGCCAGGCTGGAGTTGCTTGGAGCACCCAGGGACAGTGAGAGGTGTCCCTGCCCTTGGATGGGCTTTAAGGTCCCTTCCACCCCCAACCATTCCAGGATTCCACAGCTGCAGTGGAGGTGAGGCCAGGTGGTTCTGCCTCTGAGCAGGATCTTCAAAGCACTTGGGGAGTTTTGTTGGAGAAGGGAACGCAGGGTTAATGTGAAGGAGGGAGAAGTTGATCCCCATCTCCAAACTACCCCAGAGCACTGGGATGAGGGGCAGGAAATGCCTCCCCAACCTCTCATCTCCAAAGGGAAAGTGTCACTCACAGCTCTGAGTTAACAGCATCATTAATTTTTTATCCTATCCCACAAAAGTCATTATATCCCTCCTCACAGGTTTTAATAAAACCCTCACTTCCTGGCCTGTCCCTATAATTGAGGTACTTGAGAAAACGGGAATAAGGATTCCACGGTGAAACTCATTAGAGAGCACAGAGCAATTAAAAGAGTAATTAAAATATATTCAGATAATTACTACAGCCAGGATAGACATCTGGATCCCAATTTCAACTTCTTCATTTCAAATCATCTTGGGTTTTACTGGACAAGCAAGGAGATCACTTTTCATTATCACAGAGAAACCCTAATCAGGGGGGTTTTATATATCATTTATCATTATTCATCATTAATTAGTTCTTGGTGACACTGCTTCCATGTGTCACATCTCCAGCCAAGGTGGGCAGGGAGCTGGGCAGGATTAAATTGGGGATTTAGATGAGGAAAAGACAATTAAAAGCCTCCCAAATTTCATGGCCTCAAAAGAGGCAATAAACCAGCATTCCGCTGCTTCACTGTTAGAGGAAAAAGGAACGTTTTTGTTTAAGCAAACTTGGCTTCCTTCTCCGTGGGATTTTACTTGTCATAACAAAACAAAAGCCCAGATCTTTGTGATCCAGGTCACAGCTCTGGGCACCAATCTGATTTCCCATCCATGGGGCAGGAAGGAGGAACCCCCTTGGCAGCGTTTCCTGCCTGGAACCCCTGAATTTATCAGGGGCAACGAGGCCACCAGGCACCACTGGCCACAAACCAGGACAAGATCCCTTCCCCAGCTGGGTGTTTGGCTAAAAGAATCCAGGTGGAAGCTGGTGGAGCAGCAGAAGCTCTGCACAGCACTGGGGGAGCTCTGGCAGCTCCCCCAGGAGGGCACTGATGGATCTGGCGGATCCTGAACGTGGCAGGGCCACGGGAAGCAGCAAAGGCCGAGAGCAGAATATTTGGGAATGCACACACAGACTTTACAAAGAATGCCACGTTTTATACAAATCACCACTGGTTATTTACACCTGGCCCCAGGGCAGCCCTGGCCACTCCTCAGCTCTCCGCAGGCTCTGGCTCCGTCCTGAGCCTTTTGCTTCCCAGCACTTGCTCATCAAACAATTCTCTCTCTCTGGAAAGGAAAACAGAGAAGTTTTGAGATTGAAACAGGATGTTCTTTTCCAAATGACATCACCTGGACAAATTAAATTTGCAGCGTTGGAGTAGCTCAGCTGGGACATTTCCCATGTTTTGTTGACCATGGGAGGAGGACACTGAGTTCTCCTGCCCTCACCTCAAACTTTTTCTGTGTCCAACAATAAAAGGGTAAAAAACCCTCGGGGAAAAAATCCTGAAAACAAATCTACCTTTTGCTCACAGGTGGTCCTTTAATGTACTTCTCTTCTGCCTTCTCATAATCGATGTCATCCACGGCAGCAATGGCACAGATGATGGCCTAGAAAAGCACTGAGTAATTAATAATAATAATCAATAAGCAAAACTAAATCACAGCCAGGGATCTGAAACTGCCTCGGCCGAGCACGTTTTGAGAAAAGGGTTCCTCAATCACTTGGCAAACTTGGATGAAACTTCTCGTTGAGTGCCTGAAATTCTTAAATAAATAAAATGAAATTGTTCTGTATCATCCCCCGGGGGATATTTTTATCCTCAGATTAAAAAAAAATATTCTTCACAGTAATTTTGTTTCTACACGAGTTAATGTTCTCCTGGGAAAATTCCTGGGGAGAATACAAGGTATCCACAACAACTGTCAAAACAGCCAACACACCACCCCCCACCTCGACACACACAGAGGTCCAAGAAAACCCTGAGAAGTTGCCAAATTAAAACAAAAACCCCGAAACAAAGCTTTGAAGCATTTCAGAAGTCATTAAAACACATCAGAAAACTATCAGTCTGCTTTTAAAAACAACAAACTACCTGAGGCTTCTCCTTTCTGTGCTTAAAAATCAGCATTTGAGTGACTCAGGCTGTGGGCAGGGGTGAATATTTCTGCCTGGCTCAGTTCTGGGAACTCTCCCCACGTCATTCCATAGGAAACCACGTCACACCAAAGGAATAAATAATGGGAATTAGTGTCATTTATCACTGCACAGTTCGTTATCCCCCCGTTTCATGCTCCCTCACCTCAGGTAAAAGCACATCTGAGATGAATCTGATGCCATCCCCCAGGATCTGGTGCAGGTTCTTGGTGTCCATCTCCCTGTACACCTCCTTCAGGTACCCAACCACCAGGTCCAGCTGCTCCTCATCCTCCAGGTAAGTCTCCACACAGGTCATGTACCGGCTGGAATTCAGGAATTTCTTCAGCCAGCGGGATTCTTTCCCACTTTTCAAGATCCCCAGGAGATGTTCTTCAGCCCCTTTGGTCTTCACTATGAATTCCACCAGCTTCTTGTTCTCCCTGTCCCTGGCAGCTCTGGTCCTGTCAGGGAGGAGCTTCCTGGGAGGTTTTTGGGGGGAGGTGTCTGAGGAAGACTCTCCAACCCCTACCTCCTCTGTGTTTGGGAATGCCATCTGCACCACGCTCTGGTATCCCTCTTTCCTCACTGGGTAGCCTGAAAGAGAAACCACAAGAATTTATATTTAAATGTGCAAAGGGTTTTCACAGCCATATCAATAGGAAATAAGGAATTTTATAGCTGGGAGGAGTTTTTCTTCCTTCCCTAACAAAGAGGTTAAAAAACCACCACCAAAATATTTATTTGCCTTAAAGAAAATAAAAATATTAGGGAGCTGACACAGACTCTGTAACATCAGGAACCAGTCACAACTCCAACTATTCTCTGATTCCATGACCTGACTGTCCTGAACCACCAATATTAATTTAATTCATGAACCCCTTAATTACAATAATGGGGAGTTGTAAATTTACCAGCAGCCCCACTCTGGGTCTGGTGCCAAAGTCACTTGTGTGAAAATGTTGGAGCTACATTTACCCAGCCAAGAGAAAAATTCCCAAAGGGATGGGAAGAGAGAAGCCAAGAGAAAAATCCCAAAGGGATTCACTTACTGATATCAGCAGCAAAATACTCCAGGAAGGACCCGGTGAAAGAATGGCAACCTAAAAACCCAAAACAAGGGGCAGGGATCAGTTCCATCCAGCCCAAGAATCAAAGCTGGGGGTTCCCTTTGGTGGATCTCAGGATGAGATCCCAGAGAAGCTGAGAGTGCCCAAGGCCAGGTTGGATGGGGCTTGGAGCACCCTGGGGCAGTGGAAGGTGTCCCTGCCTTCCCACCCAAACCATTTTGGGATTTGGTGATTCCATGGTCACCTGGAAGGGTTTGTGCCACCCCCAGGGTGCTTTTCCACTCCCCTCTGGGGTTTAAGGTTCCTTCCCACCCAAACCACTCTGGAATTTGGTGATTCCATGGTCACCTGCCCTTCCTTACCCACTCGGATCCGATAGTCCAGGATCAGCTGGAGGCACCACTCGATTTCCTTGGAATAGTTCTCCTTGGCTCGTTCCTGCAAAACAAGGAGGGTTTTCTCTCCCAAATCCAGCAGCTTTCCAAGAGTTTCAGCCCAGGACACCAAGCAGGGGACAGAAATGATCGTGACAATTTTTTTCCACACAGTAAAACAGCTCCTGCCAGAACTGTCCCAGGGATGAGAGTGGCTTTGAGGGGGTCAAGCCCCACATTCCCCCCTGGCCATTTCTCGCCTGGGATTTCCCACTGTGTTTGCCCAACCCCTGCAGTCCCACCTCTCTGGGATACTCACAAATGAGCTCCTGCTTCTCCTCACAGTCAAAGTGCTTCAAGCTCTTCAGAGACACTGAGAAACTTTAAAGAAACACAGTCAGAGGTGCAACTCAGCTGCCCCATTTCCCTCTTTATTAACTGCAGCTCTGCTTCTCCCTGAAAATCCCATTTCCCAAGGAGTTAAGGAGCACAAATTTTAATGGTTTTTGCTTCCAGAGCAAGTTAAAAGTATGGAATCTTCTAACAAATGAGATATACCTGGTTTAGAGAAAACTTAAAGACAGCCCAGTGTTTCCAGAAATTTGGGTAGCACAAGGAAAACATTGTCTGCATTCCAGGGATTTGGGTTTTTTGTGTTTTTTTGGTTTTGTTTTCAATTCCTCAGCCCTTCCCAGGGACAGGGAGCTGCCTCAACCTGCAGCATGACAAAGCACCTGCAACCCTGACCTGCCCCAGCCCCTCCCTCACAGACCAGTCTGCAGGGGATTGTCCTCTGCAGTCCCTGCACCAGGAAATGGGCCCAGGACACGGAATAACAGAGACTGGAAATTCAAGATGGGATGAAAATCCACATTTACCCTTTTTTCTTCTCATTTGTGGTGCCATCTATGAAGAGCACACAGGCTCTCCGGTGCTTCCTCTTCACTGCTTTCACCTGGAGAGAGGAGAAAGCTTTAAAAATCCTAATCCTGATAAAGCAGGGATATTTTCCTGTGGATATCACCCATTTACAACCCATAATTTTTCCTATTGGTGCAACTTTCTTTTATTACACAAATCCAAAAAAAAATTCAAGTGGAAGCAGCAACCAGTTACCCCAAGGGAGCATTTTTAGTGCACAAAGAGCTTCCCCTTTCTCTTGCAAATTGGGAACAAAGTCTTGCTCCGTGACAAAAGAAATGGGATAATCCTGTGCTCTGTACAAACAGGGGTGGCTTTACCACAGTTTGAGTGCTTTCAGCACAAATTTTCTTCTATCAGTTTTGAAATGCTTCTACTGGAAGGTCTTTACACCTCCAGGAAGGGCAAAAGTCACTCCAGAGCTGGGAATTGCTTCTTATCAAGATAGGAGGAGGCAGGAGCTGCTCTTACCACTGCTGGCCAGTAGGGATACCGCCGCAGCTTGCACCACACCAACATCCCCTCCTCGAAG
This sequence comes from Phylloscopus trochilus trochilus, assembly GCA_016584745.2. Lineage (NCBI taxonomy): Eukaryota > Metazoa > Chordata > Aves > Passeriformes > Phylloscopidae > Phylloscopus > Phylloscopus trochilus. The sequence continues at coordinate 833,827 of WQNJ02000044.1, read as the reverse complement.
AATTTGGGTTCTGGCATGAAAAAAGAAAGGAAATTTTCCTTGAAAACCATAAAACAAGACAGATGCTGCCCCTCTCTTCTTCTCCTCCAGGAGTTTCTCTTCAGTGCTTTGACAGTGAGCCAAAAATGCAGCACAGGCAGTTGTGAACTGAAACCCAGCAGCTTCAATCCCAGGCCCTTGCCCAGCTCCAGGGATTTTCATTTCATTTGGCAGCAAAATGCCCCATGGGCCCAAGGAAATGCATTTTATCCCAAGCCTGGACACAGCTGGATTCCCTCCTGGAATCCCCACGGATTGCAGGCAAACTGAGGCTCACAGAGGGGGAAGAGCCTCAGCCCTGTGCTGGTGCCTCACCTCGATGGGACAGAACGCTTGGGAAATTTTCCTCCTCTTCATCAGCCAGAGGGGAGAGTGGAGGGAGGCTCTCTGAGGAAACTCTCCTGGAGGACATCCCAGAGGGTTCCAGCCCTGCCAACAGCACCAGGATCCAGGGGTTAGGACAGGATCAGCTTCAGAGCACCTGAGTGTCACCCCAGAGGGGACACGGGGTCTGCCACACCTGTGGGAGTGACCCAGAGGGGACCTGACACAACTAATTAGGGAATCCTAATTCCCTGATCATGTGGATAAAAGAGGGAAAGGGGAAGGAATGGGGCTGGTTTCAGGACCCTGCACCTGCTCATTTGAAAACATTTAACCTCAATTTATCAGAGAGCAGCAAGGGATAACAAGTGTGAGCTCAAAAAAAAAAACAAACACCCCAAACAAACAAACAAAAACCCACAAAAAAACAACCCCAGCTTTCCATGGAAAACCCCAAGCAATTCCAGACAACCCAAACACCACCCAAGCCCTCCCCAGCACTGAAGGGATCAACATTCCTGCCTCCCAGGAATAGAAACCAAAAGGAATTAAATCAGCAATTCAAGAGCCACTTCCCCAAAAGCAAAGCAACATTCCAAGGTGAGTAACAGTGCTCCACCCCCATGGGGGATGAAGGTTTCCCTTCCCCAAGGGATTTGCCCACCTTCATCTTCCTCGGAGTCAGGGGCTTTACTCCCAGCCAGGTGTGAGGGATCCTGGTTTTCCTCCTCCTGAGGCTGAGGGAAGGCACCAGAAGGCCCAGGTGAGGATCCAGGGTGGTTCCTGCATTTCCTGTCTGTGCCTGAGGCCACACCTGCCCCATCCAGGTGTTTTCCACCCTCTGCCTCTCTCCTCCCATCCAGCTGCTTCGCCAGACTCTCACTCTCACTGCTGATGCTTTTCTCCAGCTCATCCGAGGCAGATTCACAGGCAGAATCCAGGAATGTTCTCCCAGGCTGAGCTCCTGTCTTTCTGGAACGTTCCATGGTGCCAGATTTAGAGAGAACAGGTGGAGACCCCTCCTCAGGAACCACCTCCGCTTGACCCCGGGGAGAATCATCCCTACATCCTCTTTTCCTTCCTTGCTGACTTCTCCCAGCCTTTGAGACCCCATTCCCCCTTGTGGGCTGGATTTTCCTCTGCCTGGGCGATGCTTTTGCTTCTGGTTTTTTGCAGTGGGGACCGTCAGGGGCCGGTGCCACGCACGAGTCCCTGGCACCGCACCTGGCAGGGTTTGTTCCACCCCACTGTGTTCTGGCTGCACCTCCAGGTGCTCTGGAAGGGTTTGTGCCACCCCCAGGTGCTTTTCCACTCCCCTCTGTTGGCACAGGACCCGCCTGGCTCCGTGCTTTGGGACCATCCTTCAGCCCAAAGTTATTCTGGGGTTTTCTTCTCCTCTTGGCAGCCTCGGGTTCTGACTTTTTAAAGCGAGAGCGCAGGAAGAAGCTGCGGGAGGGGCTGGCTGGGGCAGGTTCCTCCGGGGAAAACTCAGGATTTGGTCCTTCTGCAGGTGGCATTTGATTGCCTGAGTCGATCTGATGGAGAATATCCAGGGCAATTTTAAGGGAACAGCGATACTGCAGCTCTTCCACGGCCTCACTCATGCTTTTCTTTTGCTCTGATGAGGGAAAAAAAATGAAATTATCCTCGTTATTCTGTCGTAAAGGGAAGGTATTGCTAAAGAAATAACAAATGTTACTTGTAGGATAACATTTTTAAATAGCAAATGGTACTTGTAAGATAACATTTTTAAATAGCAAATGGTACTTGTAAGATAACACTTTTAAGTAAGAAAAGTTACTTGTAGGGTTACACTTTTAATGTTACCCTACAAGTAACGAAGTAAACCTTTTTAGAAAAGAAGCATGATTTGGTTTGGTTTTTTTTAAGGTGCATTTTTTACTGCTTAAATCATCCACTGTTCCCAAGGCAAAGGATGGAGACACACAAAGACCAAGCTGGAAGTGCCTCATTTTGAGGGAAATGCACATTTCTTCACCGTCCTTCAAAAAAAAAAAAAAAAACAAAAACAAAAACAAACACCCCAGCAGAGAGGAAACCGATCATTTTTAATTTTTAATCGGTTTTTTTCCAACTTTATGGAAAAGGGGAAAAGAAAATAAATGAAATTCAGAACTTTTATCCCCCCAGTCTGAGTTTCTGCAGGCATTTCACACCCCATAAAGACACCCAGCAGCACATTTGGGGCTGAGCCTCTCTGGGTATTTTTCAGCCCATAAAGACACAGAGCAGCACATTTGAGCCCCTCCCTCCTCACCCAGGGTGGAGGCGATGGCCTTGATCCTTTCCTCCGTGAGGGGAACAGCGTTTGCAGGGCTCACACTGACCCTGGAACACAAAAAGGTGACTGGAACCGGCACTCCGAACACTCCCAGCACCACGAAACTGCTCTCAGACAGCAAAAAAACCCCCCAAACCCTCAAACATTCCCTCCCCCAAACTGTCCTTGTTAGGGTTAAACACCTACACCTTCTGCAAATCCTGTCTCACAGACACCTTCAGATAAAAGGATTCCTTTCTTCCCCTTATTTTTTTAACCTCTAGGAATGAAAACATGTGACGGGAATGAGGATACTCAACTGTTTCTCCAAGCCAAGGATTTCAGCTTTAAATCCCATCCTTTTCGTGGTGGCAACAGGACTGCTGCCAGCAGCTCCAGGTTTGCACAAAACCTGCGTCAAAAAGGGAAAAATCTTCATTTAAAAATCATTTAAAATTTAAAGTTTGACCAACAGCAAAACGTTCATGTAAGAGCAGGGAACGTGCCTGGGAACAACAGCCTTAGGATCATGGAATGATAAAATCCCAGGATGGATTGGGTGGGAAGGGATTTTAAATCCCACCTCATCCCACCCCTGCCATGGCAAGGACTCCTCCTCCTCCCACTGTCCAGGCTGCTCCAAGCCCTGTCCAACCTGGCCTTGGGCACTTCCAGAGATGAGGCAGACACAGCTGCTCTGGGAGATCCATTCCAGGCTCTCTCCTCCCTCACAGGGAGGAATTTTTTCCCAGTATCCCATCCAACCCTGCCCTCTGGCAGTGGGAAGTTAATCCCCCCTTGTCCCATCGCCCCAGGCCCTCTCCAGTTTTCTTGCTGACAATCTCCACAGCCCAGACAAGTTCAGACAAGTTTGCTGGGACCTCTCCCTTCCTTCCTGCTCTGTTTCTGCCCTTTCCAAGCAACCTCCACAAACATTTCCTCATTCCTCCTCACCTTGGCTGGCCACAAACGCCTCTTCCACTTGCAGAGAACAAACTCTTGGTCTGTCATGGCTGAGCTTCACGTGAAAAAGGGCAATTCCAAGGTGTTCTGGGGAAAAAAAAAAAAAAAAAAAAAAAAAAAGGAATAAAGGAATCACCCACCTTTGTCCACTGTGGTCTTTGTTTTCTGAAGGAAATACAGGATTTAATCACAGAATGACTAGGTTGGAAGTGACCTCCAGGATCATCCAGTCCAACCCAACCAAACATATTAACTGCTACAGTTATTACTGCTTTACCTTCAGGATATCACCCTGCAGCATTCTCCAAAATTATATGTTAAATTCCATTTTTTTTTTTCTGTAGAAGCTGAATGTGGCTGATGTGGCTGCCCCATCCCTGGAGGTGTCCAAGGCCAGGTTGGATGAGGTTGGGAGCAACCTGGGATGGGACTGGATGGGCTCTTAGGTCCTTCCAACCCAAGCGATCCCAGGATTCAAGAATTCCATCATTCCAGGAGCACAAGTGGCTCTCACTGAGCTTCTTGGGTGAGGAAAACACTATCAGCAATTACACAATGCAGCCACGGGCCTGCCCAATCCACAGCTTCCTGCGACCAAACCCTGAAAACAGGGAACTACACCCTAAAAATAACCTGCTGGATAGACTTTTCACACGTAACTCGATCCCAATTTTTCACACACGGTTTGCAACAGAAACCGGAGCAGAGCGGCCTAGGAGCCCTCAGGGGCTCCTCAAGGGCTTTAAAAAAATAATAAAAAAAGAAGATATACTAAAGACTAAAGATCTTCCTGTACTTACAAGGGTGCAGGTGCTGGGATGGCCGGGACTGCGGGATGGCGGCCCTGCGGCGGCGGAGGGAAGGACGAGGGGGCCGTTAGTGGGAACGGCGAGGCCGGTGTGGGACCCCCGTGAGGCGGCGCGGGGACAGCGGGAACCGCCCGGCCCCAAAAACCCACGTGAGGGGAGGGACGGGACACCCAAACCCCACCACCGTGAAGGGTGGGTGGGGCGGGACCCTCCTCCAAACCGTGAAAGGAGGGACCCCCACGAACCCGCACTCCGTGAGGGACAGAACAGAGCCCCCAAAACCCGAACCGCTGAGGGGAGGGACGGGACCCCCCCCCCCCCCCTCCAGAGCTTTCTCCATAAGGGACGGGATCCCCAAACCCCCCTCTCCGTGAGGGGTGGAACCCTCCAAGCGCCCCGGTGAGGTGAGGGACGGGACCCCTCAAAACCCTCCCCTCGCTGGGGACGCGCCCCCAAACCTTCCCTGCTGAGGGGAGGGACGGGACCCCCCCCAGAACGCCTCGCTGAGGGGAGGGACGGAGCCCTCGCTTGGCCCGCTCAGAGGACCGGCGGGACTCCCAAACACAAGCCCGGTGGCGGTGGTAGCCCCCAGACCCCGGTGTCCCCTCCCCTCCCCCCCGCGAGCCCGTTTGGTCACTGTTACCGTCTAACAGTACCGGGAACGCCGGCACCGTGCGCGCTCCCGACAACGCCGCCCCCCCCACCGCGCGCGCCGCCGCCGCCCTCCACATGAGGGTCTGCGCATGCGCCGCGCGCGCTGCCCCGGCGCCTCCCCCCCTCCGACCAATCAGCGAGAGCCGCCTGGCGCCCCGCCCTCCCAGCCGCGGCCAAAACCCGAGCTCAGCCAATCGGAGCGCACGCTGCTGTCTTTGCCGCGCCTATCCCGTCTGCTATTGGAGGGTTGGGAAGAAGCCGCGCCCAGTCTGGGCGGGCGGGCGGGGGGTGCGGCATGGAAACGGAGAGGGTGACGTCATTGCCACGGACGGTGACGTCATTTAATGGCTTGGGGTGGGTGGAGCTTCAAGCCCGTCCAGCGCCACCGCTGCCCTGGGCAGGGACACCTTCCACAGGTGACTCCGGGCACCCCTGGGGCTCCACCCACGCCCTGCAGGCTCCATCCCGAGCGGATCTAATCCAAATTCTTGGAATGGGATTCCCAGAGAAGCTGTGGCTGCCCCTGGATCCCTGGAATTGTCCAAGGCCAGGTTGGATGGGGCTCGGAGCAGCCTGGCACACACTGGAAGGTGCCCCTGGGGTCGGCAGGGGGGGTGGGACGAGCTGATCTTTAAATTCCCTTCCCACCCAACCCATTCCATGCCGACCTTCAGCCCCGGCATTCCGAGGAAAAGAGTGAAGACGGAGCCCAGGCTCTGAGATTGGATGCTTTATTCACTGTCTCTACTTGGATATAAACACCTGGCTGTCAGAACTGTCACCACCACACTGACGTACTCACTTGGAACACACTCTGCAAACAGCAACAGACCCAAGTGCACCTTCCCTGGGCTCCGCTGCCAGGAGTGCGTTTTTCTTTAAAAATCATTTAATTTTATCTTTAAATACGGATACCTGTGGAATAATAAACAGTAAGAGACAAACTCCCGCTCTGGTTTTGCTTGCGGGGCCCCACCTCCTTCCTCCCAGTGCCTTCCGTGGCTGGAGATAGTTTGTGTCGGTGATTTGTCAGCTGTAACTCCTGTTTTCCCGCAGGACTGGGAATCCTGCAACTGTTTCTCAATCTTTTCCCTGCTTGGAAGGCTCTGGGGGTTGCCCAGCCTGGTCCTGCGAGAGGCTTTAAATCAGCATTTCGTGTCAAAAGGATAGAAAAGAGTCTTTAAAACCCGGGTTAGGAAACAGCGAGGTGGAGTTCAGGTCCCGCCGGAGACACGACACGGAGCTGGGAGGACACGCCGAGGATGGGATGGACTCTGGAGCTGAGCACCCTGCAAGGCTCAGCCCTCAGGATTAGAAAAAGGAGAGGGGGAAACTGCCCCTCCTAAAAAGAAAAAAGAAAAAAAAAATTGCAAAGAAAAAAGGGAGAATTTCATCGGCGGCTTCATCTCCCCCTGGGTCACCTCACTGGGCAGCTGCTTCCCCACAAAAGAGCAGCTCAGGTTTACAAAAGTGCAGCTCTGGTCAAGCCATGACATTTTTCCCAATAAAACCCCTCCTGAACACCCCGTTTCTCTGCTGCCTTTGGCTCCCAAGCCCCGCTGAGCTCTGGGGTGGATCCTGACTTGGAGCTGTTTTGATTTCTGCTCGTGCTGGAGATAAACCTAAAATCCTTTTTTCCTCCCCCTGCTCTGACCTCAGCCTCCTGACCCTGCCCTGTCACCCTCAGATCCGTCACCTTTGGCAAAAGATCCAATTTGGGGTTTGTTTTTTCACCCCTTCCTGTCCCAGCTGCTCAATTCTACACCCCCTCATCCTGGGGGAATGAATCTCCTGCAGGAATTTATTCTCCTCCAGGTGGGATTTTTACCATTCTAAGCCCAAAATGTGGGGGCTCAGGTCATGGTCGCTGCCTTAGGGCTCAAACCTGGCAGGATCCCACCAGCTCTCCGTAATTCCCACGTGGAATATGGCTTTTCCTGTCCACTCACTTGCTCTGCATTAAAATCTGCAAATGCTTCTCCTGTTTCCTGCCTTAAAGGAAAAAAAAAAAAATTCCTTTTCAAGAAGTTTGTCCGCTGATTGCAGTAAAAAATAAAAATTAAAAAAGGTATAAACTCATTGTCCTCCCTCAGGGAACTGCAGTTACGTGGCAAAATCTCACAATACTCAAGGATTGTGTAAATCCCTGTGTTAAAATGGTTAAAATCCTGACCTGGAACGCCAAGGGGAGGCTGGACCAGCATTCCCAGTCCGTGACCACCCCACCACCACCACCAGGGATTCTCAGCAAGGCTGGAGGTGAGGAACACACCCAAAAAAACCACAACCCAGGGCTGGGAATGACAAGGGAAGCCCTGGCATGGGCAGTTCTCTGGAGAGGCTCAAACATTTGGGGTCAAAGGCTCCTAAAACAGCAGCAACCCCACAGCTGGGCTGGTGACGCCGCTGGAGATGTCACGGCAAAAACCCAAACAACCCCCAAACCTTCAGGATTATTGACAGGAAGCCCTGAAAGAGACCTGGCTGCCTCTGCAGGGGAAGGTGGGAGGATCCCTCAGCTCTGCTGTCTGCTCCTGGTTTCTCAGGATCTTTCCAAGCCACAGCCGCCCGAAGCGCTGCAGGGTGGGGGGACAAAATCAGCGCCCGGTCCCCTCAGCCGGGCGGGCACAGACACGGGGACAGCGACCGGGGGGCGACGGGACACGACACCGGGGGGTTCCGGAGCCCGGGCCGCGGGGCTCTCGGGGTGCTCGGCAGTGTCACCGCTGTGGGCATGTTAACTGTCACAGCCGGAGCCCGGCACGGCCACCGGGGCCACCGGGGACACGGCGGGGTGGTCACTCTGGAACACGGCGGGGTGGTCACTCTGGAACACAGCAGGATTCCTGGAGCACTGGTCACTCTGGAACACGGCGGGGTGGTCACTCTGGAACACGGTGGGATTCCTGGAGCACTGGTCACTCTGGAACATGGTGGGGTTCCTGGAGCACTGGTCACTCTGGAACATGGTGGGGTTCCTGGAGCACTGGTCACTCTGGAACATGGTGGGGTTCCTGGAGCACTGGTCACTCTGGAACATGGTGGGGTTCCTGGAGCACTGGTCACCCTCAAACATGGTGGGGTTCCTGGAGCACTGGTCACTCTGGGACACAGCAGGGTTTCTGGAGCACTGGTCACTCTGGAACACGGTGGGGTGGTCACTCTGGAACACGGCGGGGTTCCTGGAGCACTGGTCACTCTGGAACACGGCGAGCTCGGCGCTGGCCTCGGGGCCGCCGGTCCTCGCGGGCTGGGCTGGGCCCCGGGGTCCCCCCTGGCCGCGGCCGCCGCGGGAGCAGTCGTGGTGGCCGTGGTTGCCCAAGCGGCTGGAGGCCACCACGGCTTTCATGGCAGCCTGGGACAGAGAATTAGGGAGTTACAGGATGTCCAGAGAGGATCACCAAGCTAAAATCCTGGCCTGGCCCAGGATGTCCCAACCATCCCACCCCAAACCTTCTCCTTCATGGCTCTGGGTGGTGTTTTGTAATTGGGTAGAAAAGTCTGCACTGTGGGCCAGGGGTGGTTGGGTATTGGGTTAAAAGTGAAACTAATTTAGGTGTCATTTCATAATTGGACAGTTTGTGCTTAAAAGGCCTTGTAAAGAGAGAGAGAGAGACACGGCTCCATTTTCAGTTTGCTAACCAGCACTGCTGTAGAACTCACATTCCAAGAGACAGTCATGTAGGTAATTAATAAACACCCGAGTCCCAACAAGAAATCCCAAAGTCTGGAGTGTTTAACTCTGGCAAATAAAGAAAATAAAAACCACATCTCCCTCACCCCCCAGCTCCTCACCTTCAGTTTCCTCTTGGCGTTGAACTCCTGCAGTTTCCTCTGGGTGCTGTCCATGTGAGCGAATTTGGCCGCTTTCCCGGTCACCCAGGGGTGCTCCAGGGCCTGATGCACCGTCAGCCTCTTCTGGGGGTCCAAAACGATCAATTTCCTGACCTGAGGGCACCAAAATCGCCAAAGTTTCATGGTTTGGAGTAACTCACAGCCAAGGGAGGAGGAATTGTAATAAATCTATGATGTATTATAGTCTAATGATGTAATATAGTCTATGATATATTATATATTATATATATAAAATGTATATAAAATATATAAAATATATATAAATATATAAAATATATAAAAATATATAAAAAGATATAAAAATATAATATATAAGATATGATATATAATATACTATATACTATATACTATATACTATATACTATATATTATATATTATATAGTATATAGTATATAGTATATAGTATATAGTATATAGTATATAGTATATAGTATTATTTTTATTTTATTTATTATATTATTATATTATTTATTATATTATATTAATAAATAATAATATACAATAATATATAACATATAACATATAGTATATTATATATTAAATATATTATATAATACATTACATATATTATATATCATAATAATAAATATAATATAAAAAATAATAAATATCATTGTAATAAATCCCAAAAGCAACGGTAAAAATAAGGAATAAAGAAAGGAGTAATATTAATCGTCAAATCAATAAAAAAAAATTAAGGATTATATAAAGAAAGAAGTAAAATAAATTTAAAAAATCGATCAGAAAAAATAAGGAGTCAATAAGGGAAATGAAAGAAAGCAAGAGTAACATCATCATCAATAAATAAACAATGAATTCGCATGAAAAATTAATTAACTAATAGAAATGCGTGAGAAATAAATAAGTTTAATTAAATATATATATGTAGTAAATACATATAAATATGAAATGCATGAAATCAAAAATAAAAATATGTGGTTAATAAAAATAAATAAATAAATAAATGCAATAAATGGATAAAAAGAAAATCATAAAATAAGTGAAATCAATAATGAAAATAGTGATAAATAAGTGAAAATTTATAATAAATAAATGAAAACTTGCAATAAATAAATGAAAATTTGTAATAAATAGAAAAACATAAATTCATACATGAATAAATCAATGATTAAAATTTGTGATAAATAGAATTAAAGAAATTAATAAATAAGTGGATAAAAATAAAATCATAAAATAAGCAAACAAAATGCTGTAAATAAATCAAGTAATTAATAAATAAAGGGATAAAAATGAAATCACGAAAGAAACAATACTCGTATGCAGGAAATAAATAAAACTGATTGAATTAATAAATAAAAATAAAGCGAAGGGGAGAGGGAAAGGAAAGAAAAAAAGGAGAAGGAGGAGAAGGAGAAGGAGAAGAAAAAGAAGAAGAAGAAGAAGAAGAAGAAGAAGAAGAAGAAGAAGAAGAAGAAGAAGAAGAAGAAGAAAAAGGAGAAGAACAAGGAGAAGAAAACGAAGAAGAAGAAAAAGGAGAAGAAAAAGGAGAAGAAAAAGAAGCAGAAGCAGAAAAAGAAGCAGAAGCAGAAGCAGAAGCAGAAGCAGAAAAGAAAAAGAAAAAGAAAAAGAAAAAGAAAAAGAAAAAGAAAAAGAAAAAGAAAAAGAAAAAGAAAAAGAAAAAGAAAAAGAAAAAGAAAAAGAAAAAGAAAAAGAAGAAAAAGAAAATAAAGTGAAATAAAATGAAACAAATTAAATTAAAGTAAAATAAATTAAAAATAAATTAAAAATATATTTAAAAATTAAATAAAATAAAACCCCCCTAAAATTAAAAACAAAACAAAACAAAACAAAACAAAACAAAAAAAACCAAACCCAAATCAATCTCACAGTTCCCCAATGCCCAGCGCCGCCTCACTCACCAAATCCTTGGCGTTTGGGGACACCTCGTCCCACCAGGGGGAGACGAACTCGTAGTCGCAGGTGAGGATGCGGCCGTACATGTACTGATCCCCCCGCGGGTCAAAGAAGGGCTCGAAGCCACAGAGCCTGCAGGGGACAGGGCAGTGGGGCACGGGGGACAAACCCTGCCACCCCCCTGCTGCCTGGCCTTCTGCTGCTCCCCTCGCTCTCTTTGAGAAGTTTTTCTAAAATTCTATTCCAGCCCTCTGTGTTCGCCTTTTGCAACGGATTTTACATCAACACGATTTTACATCAACAACTCGCTTTTTTTTTTTTTTTTTAATTAAAATCTTTAGAATCAAAAGCAGGTCCCCCTGACCTTGATCCAGACCTGGCAGACTTTAACCTCCAAAGTCCTCACTTGAGCTCAGTGGAACTACCAGCAAAGTGGAAATGGCTTTGCTCTCAGTGAAGTTCTAATGGAGAAACTCAATCTGCTGTCTGGGTTTTTGCTGTTCTCCTCTGTCTCTTTAAGTCCTCTAAAGTTCTCTTTCAGCCTTCTGTGTTGACCTTTTGCAATGGAGTCAGACACAATTTTATATAAACAACTTTCTGGTTTTGAAATGGTATAACCACGTTTACATTCTTCTCATAAGAAGGAGACTGTGGATGGACTGTTGGGTTGCCCAGTGTGGTTGGAGAGGAAGATTTTCTTCCTCCAATCCATGGTCACTGCTGGAATTCTATAAATGTTGAAGTTTGTAAATAAACTGCCTCTTTTCTGCCTTCAACATCTCAGCTCCAAATGTTAAAATTTGTAAATGAACTGCCTCTCTTCTGCCTTAAACGTCTCAGCATGTAAGAATATTCACATTCTTCTCACAAGGAGGAGACTGTTGATGGGCTGTTGGGTTGCCCAGTGTGGTTGGAGAGGAAGATTTTTCTTCCTCCAACCCATGGTCACTTCTCTAAATGTTAAAATCTGTAAATGAACTGCCTTTTTTCTGCCTTCAACATCTCAGCCTGTAAGAACATTTACATTCTTTTCATAAGGAGGAGACTGTTGGTGGGCTGTTGGGTTGCCCAACGTGGTTGGAGAGGAAGATTTTCTTTTTCCAACCCACAGTCACTGCTGGAATTCTCTAAATGTTGCAGTTTGTAAATAAACTGCCTCTTTTCTGCCTTGGAGGACATCTCAGTGTATGGATGTCATTTCTTTGTGTGTGACACCCCTGCAGCACCAGGACAGAGGGGACAACACCCCCACCCTCCCCCCCGTGTCCCCTGGCTGCTGTGACACTCACAGGATGTAGGTGATGACACCCACGCTCCACATGTCCACCTCTGGTCCGTAGGGACAGCCCTGCAGGATTTCGGGGGCTGGAAGGGAAGTTTGGGGGTCAGACACACCCACGGAGGTCCCAGCAGAGAAAACAATGCTGGGCACCAGCAGGTGTGGAGAAAAGGGAAAAAAAATGTGGAGAAAAGGGGTGTAAATGTGGAGAAAATGGGTGTAAATGTGGAGAAAATGGGTGTAAATGTGGAGAAAAGGGGTGTAAATGTGGAGAAAACAGGTAAATGTGGAGAAAAAGGGGTAAATGTAGAGAAAAGGGGGGTAAATGTGGAGAAAAGGGGGTAAATGTGGAGAAAAAGGGGGTAAATGTGGAGGAAAAGGGGTAAGTGTGGAGAAAAGGGGTAAATGTGGACAAAAGGGGGGTAAATGTGGAGGCAAAGGGGGTAAAAGTGGAGAAAAAGGGGTAAATGTGGAGAAAAAGGGATAAATGTGGAGAAAAGGGGGTAAATGTGGAGAAAAGGGGGATAAATGTGGAGGAAAGGGTTTAAATGTGGAGGAAAAGGGGTAAATGTGGAGAAAAAGGGATAAATGTGGAGAAAAGGGGGTAAATGTGGAGAAAAGGGGGATAAATGTGGAGGAAAAGGGGATAAATGTGGCTCTGGCCAGCACAGAGCTGTGCCAGGCCTCAGGCAGGGCAAACCACCCAGGATGTCCGTCCCAGCCCTGGTTTTCCTCTCCCCCAGTTCTCCTCTCCCCAGAATGTCCCTCCTGTCCCCAGTTCTCTCCCCAGAATGTCCCTCCTGTCCCCAGTTCTCCTCTCCCCAGAAGGTCTCTCCTGTCCCCAGTTCTCTCCCCAGAAGGTCCCTCCTGTCCCCAGCTCTCCTCTCCCCAGAAGGTCCCTCCCAGCCCCGGTTCCCCAGCCCCGCTCACCGCAGTACCCCGGTGTCCCACACACGGTTTTCATGGTGTCCTGTTCATCCACGATCTTGGAGAGCCCAAAGTCACCTTGCAGGGACACAAGGGAGTGGCACTGCCATCAGGGAGGGGCGCTGGGACCCCCTCTGGTGCCACCACCCCCCCCCCTCACCCTGCAGGGTCCCCAACCCACCGATCTTGAGGGGCGCGTCGGGGGACAGGTCTGCGTAGAGCAGGTTCTCCGGCTTCAGGTCCCGGTGGACGACCCCGTTCTTGTGCAAATACTGCAAAAAAGAGGGAAAGTGGGATGGGGAAAGGGAGGCAGCAGCCTCGGACAGAATTTGGGAGGTGGCAGCAGCGACCAGGGACCTGTCACAAACTCGGGACCAGCTCAGGAACAGCCTCTGCCGTGGTGGATCCGCTCCCAGTCAGGAGTTCCTGTTTTTTAAACCCTCCTGTTGCCATGGAAACTCTGGGATGCAGAGCAGCCCTGACCTTCCTCCTTCCTCCCCTTCATCCCCCCCGAGAGCGGATCCATCTCCTCCCAGCAGTGCCAAGGGCCAGTGGACAAATGAGGTGTTTGGGATGGGGGCAGCTCCAGGTGCCTCTCCCCAGGGATATTTGGGATGGGGGCAGCTCCAGGTGCCTCTCCCCAGGGATATTTGGGATGGGGGCAGCTCTTGCCACCTCTCCCCAGGGATATTTGGGATGGGGGCATCTCTGACCACCTCTCCCCAGGGATATTTGGGATGGAGGCAGCTCCAGGTGCCTCTCCCCAGAGATATTTGGAATGAGGGCATCTCTGGCCACCTCTCCCCAGGGATATTTGGGATGGGGGCAGCTCTGGCCACCTCTCCCCAGGGATATTTGGGATGGGGGCACCTCCAGGTGCCTCTCCCCAGGGATATTTGGGATGGGGGCACCTCCAGGTGCCTCTCCCCAGGGATATTTGGGATCGAGGCAGCTCCAGGTGCCTCTCCCCAAGGATATTTGGAATGGAGGCATTTCTGGCCACCTCTCCCCAGGGATATTTGGGATGGGGGTAGGTCCAGGTGCCTCCCCAGGGATATTTGGGATGGGGGCAGCTCCAGGTGCCTCTCCCCAGGGCAGCCCCCCCAGTGCCACCCCCAAACCACCCCCAGGAGCCCCTCCCTGGGCTGTCCCCACGTTCCCGTTACCGAAACGGCCTCCAGGATCTGCTTCACCACGTGCGCCGCGTCCCGCTCGCTGTAGAACCCCCTCTCCACGATCCTGTGGGCACACGGAGCCTTCAGCCCCCTCCCTCCTCCTCCTCCTCCTCCTCCCCTCCCATCCTGCCGGGATCCATCCCCCCGGAGCGGATCCGGACCTGTCAAAGAGTTCTCCCCCCGTCACCAGCTCCAGCACCAGCGCGATCTCCGAGGGCGTCTCGAAAATCTCCTTCAGCTTGATCTGGAAAAGGAGACAGCAAGGATTTCAGGATTTTGGGATTTCAGGGTTTCGGGATGTGGGATGTGGGATTTTGGGATGAGAGATGAGGGATGTGGGATGTGGGATGAGGGATGCGGGATTTTGGGATGAGGGATGCAGGATGTGGGATTTTGGGATGCGGGATGTGGGATTTTGGGATGAGAGATGAGGGATGTGGGATTTTGGGATTTTGGGATGAGGGATGCGGGATGCAGGATGCAGAATGCAGGAAGCTGGATGTGGACTGTGGAATATGGGATGTGGGATGTGGGACACAGGATGTGGGATGTGGGATTGCACCCTGCCTGTGCCAGAGGGAGGCTGTGGCCACCAGGGAGGGGGAAGGGGTATTTCAGGGCAAACGTTTCCCTCTTCCTCTTGGTTTTTCCCCACTCTTGATTTGTTTTCACCTGAATTTTTTTTTTCAAATTCGCAGCAGCCCTGCTCATGGATTAAAAATGAATCTGGGAATGTGCAGAGCCTTGGTCCTCTTCACATCTCCCAGCTTGTTTGTCAGAGGAGGAGCTCCTTGAGAGCATTTTAGTTTGGTGGCCCCATGGGCACCTCGGAGCCTCTGTCCAGCCCCGCAGTGTCAGAGCGACTCCGGCTGCATCCCACGGGATGGATCCTGATCCTGCACACCTGGCCTGGCTGGGATGAGGGAGAGCCTGACACACCCTGCAAGGTCACAGCCACTCTGGGATCAAGGCTCTGGAAATGCCCCTGGGACTGTTCTGCAGCACAGGAGGCACCAAACCCGTGTTCTCCTCCCGAATTTTTGTGATTGGGCTCCCACACGATCCCTTCGTGCCTCCGCAGCCCATCTGGAATTAACAATTCTCTCTTAAAGCAACGTCCAAATGCAATTTTTCCTTTTTTTTTTTTTTTTTTTTCTTTTTTTTTTCCTCTCCCCTCCTTTTTTTTTTTTTTTTTTTTTTTTTTAAAAATGGAAACCCAAGAATTTCATGCCTCTTAAGACTTTTGTGACACCGCGAATTTCATGGGGCTTTAATCATTCCCTTGCCAGGCTGGGTGACAAGCCGTGATCCCCCCGCGGGGTGAGAGGCACTATGTGGCAGCTTATTGCATTATAATAATACACGGAGCACTATAATTTTCCTATTAACTTCAAAAGTTTACAATCCTATTATCAGCCGCCGCCGCCGAGGTCGGTGCCGCACGATAGCGGCGCCGGCGTCAACAGCGGAGCCGAGCGGCTCCTCTTCAAAACATCACTTGAAACCTGGGGATGAGCAGAACCCCACGGAAACCTCGGGGATTTAAATATTCAAGCAGCCTGGGTCCTCCTCCACGGCTCCCAGGAGCCGCTGCCTGCAGAGGGGAGGGCGGGAATTGGATTTTTCTGTGGTGCTCCTGATAACAGATCAGAGAGGAGCCTTTTCCCATCCACGGCTGGCGTCACCTGGGCTGCTCCGAGGGCGTGATCCCCACCCTGGCTGTCGTCCCTGCCTCTGCCCAGGTGTCCTGGGATGGGGGAAATGTCTCCATGGGAGAGGCTGAAGCACCAAATTGTCCCAAAAGTACTGAAGCACCCCACGCCGAGCTGGCTGAGAGGTTTAGAGACGAGCTGTCCTCAGGGCTTTGACCTCTTTGTCACCGTTTTTGGGGTGTTTGGGGTTTCTCTTGGCTTCATCTCTTTGCATGAAGGTTTTGGGGTTTCATCCAGAGAGCAAAGCTCCAAGGATGGGCTGAGAGCAGCCGTGCCCGGGGTTTGAGGGATGCTGCAGCTTGGGCAGCAGATGCTGTCCCAGCAATGTCCCAACGATGTCCCAACGATGTCCCAGTGATGTCCCAGCGACGTCCCAATCACAATCCCAACAGGAGCAGGGCCTGTTCCAACCCTTCGCCCCACAGCAGCTCCCAGGTGCCTTTTTGGTGTCATTTCCTTAACTCAGGTGTTCTCCAAGATCCTTTCGCAGCTCCCAAGTGGAACCACGCAGTTGGGAATGAGCCCTTTTTGAGAGGTGGAGGGCCACGGAGCCCCCCCCAGCCCCTGACATTCCAGAGGGGCTCTGCTGGCTCCGGCCGGATCAGAGCAGCTCTGGGCATTGCAAATCGCTGCAGCCCCGCTCCCGTTATCCCCCCGGGGCTCCCGTTATCCCCGGAGCACCGAGCAAGGGAGCGGCGGGCGGGCGGGACACGGCCCCGGCCCCCGCGGCCCCGGCCTCCCCTTTCATCTCCCCTGGCAGGATTCATTACAGACCGGCAATTTTCCCCGGGATTCCTTTGATCTCCTTGATGGAAATTGCTTTCCTGGCGGAAATCTCGAGCCAGGCCGTGGGGAGGGGGAGGGGGAGGACGGGGAGGGTCCTTGGCCTTGGATGTCAGAGCTGGGAGCTCAAAGGAGCTGCAAGGATCAGGAATTTCCTGTGGCAGCGAGTGGGGAATCACCCGGGTGCTGTCAGTGAGGGGACGTGGGGGGCAGGAGGGGTTTTCCGTGGGGTGGTGCCTTCACCCTGCACCAAGATGGAATGAGGACAAGGACATCCCAGCCCTTCCCTCAGCACCGGGCTGAGTTAAGGGCAAAGCCACCCCCAGCAGCCGTGGACCCCACCCCAAGGGAGGTGGCAGCCGTGTCACCAGGGTCCTACTCACGATGTTGGGGTGTGAGAGCCGCAGCAGGACCCCGATCTCCGTCCTCACGATCTTCTTGTCGATCTGGGAAGCAGAGCCCGCACAGAGCTCGTGTCACCTGTGCCGCCAGGCCTGGCTCTGCCTCCCCACCACGCAGGGACCGCCCCCGCCGTCACTCCCAGGACACTTCCCCGTCCCAAATCCCAGCGCCTTTGTCCGTGTGGGACCCCCAGATTGCGGGGGCTGTGCCCGGTGCCAGCCCCACGCCCATCCTGGTGCCGAGGGGCAGGGGAGGAGAGACACCACCAGCCCTCCCCGCAGCTCCCTGGTGCTCCCCCTTCCCCTCTCCTGCCTCACTCACCGTTTTCTTCAGGATCTTGGCAGCGTAGGGAGCTCCCGTGCGCTTCTCCTGGCAGCTGAACACCACGGAGGTGGCTCCCCTGGGAGGGCACGGGGGGGGCGTGAGGCTGGCAGAGCAGGAGGTCCCACTCCCCCTGTGCCCCCCACCCACCAGGACCTTGCCCAGCGTGGATCCCCCTCTTCTTGGATCTCATTCTGCATGGATCCCCCTCCTCCTGCATCCCTCCCTTCCTGAATTCCCTTCCTGGACCCCTCTCCTCCATCCCCACCCCAAATCCCCTTCCCGCACCCCCTCCTGATGCGCCCCTCTCCCGCATCCCCCTCCTCCTGCACCTCCCCTCCCGCATCCTTCCCGCTTTTTCCCGGCTAAGGCTATTTTAATTAAACCCGAGTTCTACAGGGGGTTTAAATCCTTAAGCGGCTTTCACGACAGGACGGAGCCGCCGTGTCCCCGCTCGCAGCCTCTCGGCGACAGCAGTGACACCGCCGGGGTCCCATCCCAGCCGGTTCCCGTCACCAGACACCTCCCTGCCAGGTGAAACAGCCGCGGGTGACACGGGCACCGCTGCCACCGCCTCCCCGCCGCTCCCCTCAAGCCGATGGCGATCTCAGCTCGAGTTAATCGCGTTTCCCGAGCGCTGGACGGTGAAATCAGCCCAGCGCTCCGGGCCCTTCCGGGGCTCATTTGCAATTCCATCTCCCTGCCTGGCTCCTGGAGCAGATTAATTCCTGCCCCCGGGTAATCGGCCGCGTTTCACCGCGCTTTGGCTTCGCCGCCCTCTCGGACGAAGCTCAGGCTGTGCCTGGAGGTGCCCGGCAAGATCAGAGCTCCAACACCGCTGACTTCCACACCAAAACCTCCCCTGAGCCCGCCAGCATCCCCCCCCGCTCCCGGCTGCTCTCCCGAAAGAGGGATTTGTCTTCAAACCCAGAGCAGATTTTGCAACTCATCCGGCTGAACTTGGGAACGGCGTTGCCACGGCAACGGCAGCGCCGGGTACCGGGCTCCTCGGGGATGCTGCGGGATCCACCCGGGACCGGCCGACCCCGACCCCGCCCAGCATCGCAGCATCTCCTCCCTTCTGCCAAACGCTCTCCGCAAAACTTCATTTTACAAACAAAAAGTGATTTGGAACTGTTGCAGCTGGGAGGGGAGGGGCTGCCACCACCTGCTCCAGCTCAGGAAAAACGGGCAAAAGCTGCCATTTGACCCCAAAAATGCTGCCGCGACCACCACAAGGACGCTCTTCCAGCGGGAGGAGCCACGAGGTTATTCTCGGAATTTCCCAGCTGGGCTGGACACGGGGCGGGATCCTCCACCCCCTCCCCGCGGCTGAACCCCAGCCAGGATCCCCTCTCACCCCCCTCCCCTCCACGTTTTTCCGCACGGACAGTTCCCAGCCTGATTCCCGCCGCTAACGAGATCATTTAGGAGCTCTCGGCTCGGCGTTTAGGAGGACTCGGGGTGGCTCCTGTGCCCGCTGTGCCCGCGGCGCTGCCCCTCACGCGTCCCCAATTAACGGCAGCGCTCGGATCCGCGCCGGAATTCGCCACACCTCGGCCCCCGGCCCCGCCGGCCCCCGCAGCCGCCGCTCAAGGCTTCAAATAAATATCCCCAATCAGCCTTGCCTGCGACGGGAGATAATTGCATTTGCTTTCCAGATGAACTGGAAAATGTCGAACGATGGGATTTGCCGGGAGCCTGGAACGTGCGGCCGCTGCCGGGAGCGGCCCCGGGGCTGGGTCCTTCCTGCTGTCCCCCCAGTCCCTTCCCGGCTCCCTCCGTCCCTCTCCTCTTCCCAGGGCCTTCCTTGCCAGGAGAGGCTCCAAGGGAGAGCTGTGCACGGCGAGTGGGTTCCCAGCAGCCTGAAACCCACCCAGACCCCAACACGGCCTGAGTGGGGGGCTCCAGGACTGAGAGCACCTTGATTGAAACCTGCTGCTGAAACTGGATGGATGGATGGATGGATGGATGGATGGATGGAGGATGGATGGAGGGATGGACGGATGGATGGATGGAGGATGGATGGATGGAGGATGGATGGAGGATGGATGGATGGATGGATGGATGGATGGAGGATGGATGGAGGATGGATGGATGGATGGAGGGATGGATGGAGGATGGATGGATGGATGGAGGGATGGATGATGGATGGATGGATGGATGGAGGATGGATGGATGGATGGAGGATGGATGGATGGATGGAGGGATGGATGGAGGATGGATGGATGGATGGATGGATGGAGGATGGATGGATGGATGGATGGATGGATGGAGGATGGATGGATGGATGGAGGGATGGATGATGGATGGATGGATGGATGGATGGAGGATGGATGGAGGATGGATGGATGGATGGAGGGATGGATGGAGGATGGATGGATGGATGGAGGGATGGATGATGGATGGATGGATGGATGGATTCCAGGGGCTCCAGGCTTGTCCTTCTGTCCTACATCCCTCTGAGCAGGACTGGGCGCTGCCAAGCCCAGGGCTGATGTGGCCACACCTCGATACAAACCCTTAAATCCCTGCTTTCACCAAAACTGCTGCTTTTCAGGATTCTCTGAGGATGGAAAGCCAACGGCAGCTGGGGCTGGCCCAGCCTGAACCACCAAATCCACCTGTTCCAGAGCCAGGGCTCCAAGGCAGCGCTGCCTCCCCCCACAAACGGGATCATCAACCTTCCCACCACGGGCTGCCCCACCCTGAGGGGCACCAGGACCCCTCACCCAGGATCACAGCCCTCAGAGGGGCTCTCCAAGCCAAATCCTGGCTGGGAGTCCAGGCTCTTTGTGGAGGCTGGCACTGCCTTTGCAGGACCCTGATTGCTCACCCCCAAAGCCTCCTCAGAGGGGAGATGGGGCTCCCCATCATCCCACAGCCGTGGATGTGAGGAATATCCAGCTCCACAGACCCAGGGACCCCCGGCCCGACCTGCAACCCCCCGGTGAGCACTGCCAGAGCCTGCTGCAGCGTCACAGCGCAGTCCAAGTGTCAGGTTACACGAGGAGAGCGGGAGAGTCACCACCCAGCCCCCTTATCCACCCTCCCATCCTTCCACGGCCCTTCCACATCCATCCATCCATCCATCCATCCCCTCTTCTTGCCCATCCCCTCCTGCATCCCTCCATCCTTCCATCCCTCCATCCATCCATCCATCCATCCATCCATCCATCCCTCCATCCCTCCATCCATCCATCCCTCCATCCCTCCATCCATCCCTCCATCCATCCCTCCATCCATCCATCCATCCATCCCTCCCTCCCTCCATCCATCCATCCATCCCTCCATCCATCCATCCCCCCTCTTCTTGCCCATCCCCTCCTGCATCCCTCCATCCCTCCTCATCCATTCCTCCCACATCCCTCCATCCCCTCTGTACCTGTCCCTCCCTTCCTGCATCCTTCCCTGCATCCCTTCACCCCCCCATTCCCCTTCACCCACCCACCCACGAATCCCTCCAACCCCCCCCATCCATCCCCTCCACATTCCTCCACCCCTCCCCACATCCCCCCAGCTTCCCTCCAGCCCTCTCCCCAGCCAGGCCAGCCCCTCCCTGCCCCAACCAGGACCCGCTCCCACCCCGAGGGGGGGGTTCCTGCCCCTCCCAGCCCCTCCCTGTCCGCTCTCCCCGCGCGGTACCGTCCCAGCTCGGGGCCCACGACGTAGAAATCTTCCAGTGCCGCCTCCCGGTGGGATCCCTCGATCCAGAACTCGCTCCCGCTCTTGGACGAAGGCATGGTGGGCTGGGGGCTGCGAGCTGCCGCCGGCTGCTGGGAAGGGGAGACCCGGGCATAGATCGCCGCAGCCCCCCCCGTCCTGCCTCACCCACACCCAAATAGCCCCCGGCGCTTCCGCGAGTGCCCAGATGGCTCGGGAAAAAAAACAGCGCTCGGGATTATCGAGCGCCATGGAATTACGGCCGCAAATCCCCGGTGCCGTTTCCGAGATAATTCCCCCCGCTGTGGGATGCGGCTCCCCCCGGCTTTATCCATCATCCTCCTCCCCCCTTTTCCCACCCCATTCCCACCTGTCTGGGGATCCCCCTCGGCTTTGCGGAGCCCGGCAGGCCGGGCACCCACGGACTGGTTTGCACCCCGACTCCTGCAGCCTCCCCCAAGCTCCCCCCCCCACCCCCGGCCATCCGCACGCCCCCGGTAATTCTGGGGTGGGGTCGTGGCCCGGCACCTACCGTTACCTGCGGCGCCGCTCGTGTCCCCCCCGGCGCTGCCTCATCCCCGGCCGAGGGTGGGCACGGGGGATCCGGAGCCCCCGGGGCCGGTGCTGAGCCTGCCCGCGGGCCCCCCCGCTGCTCCCCAAAACGGGGCGTCACGGCTCAGCTCCTCGGCGGGGCTGCGCCGAGCGGCGCCGGGCTGCGAGGAGGCAGGGACGGGAAGATGGAGGGATGCAGGGATTCGGGAATGCAGGGATGGGAGGATTCGGGAATGCAGGGGTGGGAGGATTCGGGAATGCAGGGGTGGGAGGATTCGGGAATGCAGGGGTGGGAGGATTCGGGATTGCGGGGATGCAGGGATGGGAGGATTCGGGATTGCGAGGATGCGGGGATGGGAGGATTCGGGATTGCGAGGATGCGGGGATGGGAGGATTCGGGATTGCGAGGATGCGGGGATGGGAGGATGCCGGGATGCGGGAGCACAGGGATGCCGGGCAGCACGGATGTAGCTGCCAGGACGCCGGGATGGGAGGATGCGGGGATTCCGGGCAGCACCGGGATGCGGGGATGAGAGGCTGCCGGGAAGCGGGAGCGCAGCGCTGCAGGAAGAGAGGAAGGTGGGGATGCGGGGCCGGGGCTGCGGAGCACCGGGACCCTCCCAGGCAGCATCACCGGCTCCGCCGCGCTCCCGCCTGGCTCGGCCGTGCCACCCCCCGGCCCGGCGCCGCCACTGCATCCCCCCCGCCGCCCCCCACTCCTCTCCGGGGCTGCGGGACCCACCCGGTGCTCGGGGAGTCCGGGAGGCCCCGAGCCCACTCCCCGCAGCGGCTGGACCGGCCCGGGGCGGAGGCACCGCGGCCGCTCCCCGGGAGCACCGGGAACCCCCCCGGTGCCGCGCCCCCCATCCCGCCCCTCAGCCCGGGGAGCAGCCGCAGCCCCGCACCCACCGGGGCCGGGATGTGCCCCACCGAGCAGGCAGAACCGGGAGCGCCCCGGTGCCGGGGGGCGCGGGCGCTGCCCGGAGCGGCCGCACGGTGACGCCGTCGCCCACCGGATGGGAACGGGGGGGGCGGAAGAGCAACGGGGAGGCGGGAGGGGACGGGGAGGGGCTGGGATTGGGATTGGAGAGGGATTGAGTGACGGGCCTGGAGTGGGAATGGGACTGGGAATGGTGGGGCCCGGCTGGAGAAGGGGGAGGAGCAGTGGAGGTGGGGGCTGAGGTGGGACCGGGGGAACAGGAGCGGGTGGGTGATGAGTGGGATTGGGATTGGGGATGGGCTGGGGCCCAGAACAGGACGGGAATGGAGATGGGATTGGAAATGGGATGAGACAGGGCAGGGCTGGGACTGAGAATGGGGTGGGAGAGGGGATGGGGTTGGGATGGGGCCAGGGATGAGATGGGAATGGGGATGGGAGTGGGGTGAGACTTGGATTGGGATTGGGGCCGGGAACAGAATCAGAAGGGAGATGAGATTAGAGAAGGAGATGGGATGGAGCCAGGGATGGGACTGGGCTGGGACTGTGGTTGGTGTTTGGATGGGGCCAGGGATGGGATGGGAGTGGGGATGGAATAAATCCAGGAAGGGGAGTGAAGAAAGGGCTGGGTTTGTCTGGGAAAAGGATGGGAACGAGGCTGGAATGGGGCCAGGAACAGGGTGGGACGGGGATAGGGTTGGGGTGCCCTTGTCCCCGTGTCTGGGGCCACCCACACTGCCCCGTGGGGTGTTGTGTTCCCCACTGCAAAGGGAGCAGGAAATCCCTCCCGAACATCCAAGGAGAGGAAACAGCAGATTTTTCACGTTTTTCTATTAAGAATTAGAAACAGGGAGAGCATCCCATAGGACAGTGACCCTCTAGTGGGGCTGAGGGGCAGACAGGCCCTGAGGATGCTTTGGGACCCCCTCAAATCCCTCAGCACAAACAGGAGACCCCCCAAAAGGCCCCACCATGAAGGTCTCGCCGGCACGAAACATTCTCCTTGTCGTGGGCTCCCCGAGTATTTATTAGAATATTTTATCATATCTGAGGGAGGCAAACTCAGCCCTGCTTGATCTCCTCCAGTTGCAACTCCCTTTTGAAAGGGATGCTCGTACAGGGAGTGACCTGCTCAGAGTGAATAAATTGACTCTGCCTCCGTCTCTCCCCGTCCTGGAATGTTGTGGAGACAAGGGTGGGCTGGAGAGGCTGCTTTGCATAATTAATATTTATCACTCGATCCCCAACAAGCACAATCCACCCCCCCCCCGCTCATCCCCAAAGAGTGGGGGGCTGTGTTGGCAGAGGGGAGGCAGCTCCTTCCCTTTGGAAATCTCAGAATTGGGCTCCTGGTGAGGGGTCCAAACCCCTGATGGCACCCGGAGACCCTCACGGGTGGGCACGGGATGGGGCACGGTGCTGGATCCATGGGGATGGGGATGGGGATGGGGATGGGGATGGGGATGGGGATGGGGATGGGGATGGGGCAGCCCCTGTCCCCTGCACACCCCAGCACCCCAAAACCCCCATCAGCTGTGGGGTGCCCTTTGCAGCAGCTGTCCCCAGCCAGGACACATCCCCAGGGTGCAGATCCTTGGGATCCTCGGGAATTGTCGCCTTCTCTGCCGGGCTGGTGGGACGGTGGGGCTGGATCCGCGCCTCCAGCCTTTTGTCTGAGGGAGAGGAATTAATGATTTTGTTCTCTCATTACGCTGGGCTAAAAAATCCATTTTCTGAGCAGCATAAATTTAGGTGCCTGAAGTGGCTATTTTAACATCCCGGGAAAGCATTTCTCTCCCTCTCTCGCCCTTTCCCCGATCATTTCTGTCTCATTGGCAGCCATCGACGTTCCGGATGAAGCACAAGATGGAGGGACATTACCCAAACACGGCCAAAGGGCCCTTCCTGGGTGGGAAATGGGATGGAGAGGCTGAAGCGGGGTCCCCACGGTTCCCCAAAACCCCCCCCGGGCTGGGGGTCTGGGACAAATCCCAGCGCGGGCAGAGCGGAGTCTGAGAACAGCCCCGCCAGGGACCGGCTGCCGCCGTGTGCTGCTCAATTGTTTGGAACATAAAATGGAAATTAATACACGGGGTGAGCCCCCCCCCCGGCATCCCCCCTTCCCCCCAGCGCCGCTCGCCTCGTTAATTGAACGGCGCGAAGCAAATGAGGTCAGAGCTCACTTGAGCCAGACAAGGACACGGGAACACGCGCGGCTGCCGGCGAGGCAGGGCTGTACCTGCCCGTGTTTAGCATTCCTGCCGGGATCCGCTCATTAAAAACCTAAAAGGCGGCTTAAGCATCCCATTAGAGCCTCGCCGGGCTCTGGAGCCTTCCCTCGCAGACGCTTTTGCGGGGAGAGCGGCATCGCAGCCGGGCACGGGGAGGGGGTTGGCAGCTCCTGCCCCATCTTCGGGGGGCTTTGGAGCTCTTCTGGGGGTCCCTCGACATCCCAGAGGGAGAGGGTGAGAGAGGCAGGAGAGCAGGTGGAGGCTGGGACGCTGCTGGAGCATCCCAAAGCCTGTGCCCGGGTCAGGCTCCTGCTTCTGGGGATGCCCAGCCCGCCCTGCCCCATCATCCCCACTCTTTCCAGGGAGATCCCCTCAGCCGGGCTTTGGGAACAGTTCCCACGCCGTGCCTCAGTTTCCCCAGCTCTGGCAGGGCCTTGGCTGCGGGTGCTGACCTTTCCTGTTTTCCAGGTGTCCCCAGGGACGTTCCTGGCTCCATCCCCAGCACCGATTCTTCCTCTGGGCTCGGACCTTGCTGCCGTGGGAGCTCCACAGGTGCTGCTCCAGCCCTGCCTGGCCCCGGATCACCAGGATTTTGGGAGGAGGTGGCACACGAGGGTCCCTGTGGGACCCCTCCCGGTCTCCCCTCACCCAGGAGCAGCCCAAGGGGCTCCGTGCCAGGGCTGAAAGCACTGATCCCATGGGATGCCCCGTTCCTGTGGCATTGGGGTCCCCACTCCTTGTGTCCCACCCCAAACAGGAGCCCAGCAAGTGGGGAGCACCCTGAGCCACCCCGGGGCTGCTCAACGCCCCAGCCAGGAGCACCCACACTTCCAGGCGTCTCTCAGGTGCCACCTGAGAGCCACCTTGTGCCACCTCCTCGGGGCTCTGCCTTCCCCAGCCGCTCCATCCTCACCCCAGTGACCTCATGGAGCCAACCCAGAGCCCTCCCAGCATCTCCAGAGGAGGCTCAGGCATCCAGCATTCCCTCCTTCCCATCGCCTCCGTGCATCCTCCTCCACTTCCTCCCTCTTCCCTTTCTCCCTCTCTTCCTTCTTCTTCTTCTTCTTCTTCTTTTTTATTTTTTTTTTTTTTTTTAAGACAAGAAATGAGTTGTCTTCCCGCAGATGTGACTAAAAGCACTCTGGAAATGTCAGCCACTGCTGGAAAGGGACCCAGATAACATTTAGCTTTAGGTAAGAGAGTAGATTTTCTCTGCACTAATTCATATTTATAAGCTCTCGTGTTCCCGGGGAGAGCGCGGCGCTGATGGCACTCGCTGATTGCCAGCGCGCGGAGCAGGGAATTGTTTTCATATCCGAGATTAAAGAGTGGTTTCTGCTCCCAGTGGCACCTGTGTATTTACACTGGTCATTCTCAATTCATTCTTATAAGATTAAGACTGGAAATGGGAAATTGTTATAAAGTGCCGAGCCCGGAGGGGTCGGGGGACGTGGCGGGGACGGAGCAGAGCCCGGACGCTGCACCGGGAACAGCCCAGGCCGAGGAGGGGCACGGGGGCTCTGCTCTCCTGGGTGGGAAAAGTCCATCCAGAGGGGAAATTCCTCATCCAAATCCTATGGGATGGTCACTCTGAGTGACCCCATCTGGGATGGACGGGGATGGACGGGGATGGACAGGGATGGACGGAGATGGACAGGGACGGACGGCTGGAGCAGCGTGGGCAGCGGGATGGACACAAGCTGGCCACAGATTAGCTGAGAGCTTTGCTTCTCTTAAGATTAGGGAAAAGATTTATTTCTATTAAGATTAGGTGAAAAGATTTATTCCTATTATGACTCAGCGGAAGATTTATTTCTACTATTATTATTTTTTCAACACAACCCGGGGTTTGTGTCAGCTGATTAAAAGCAAACAAGTAAAGCTCCTCTTCTCCGCGGCGGATCAAGGATTTGGGAACTTTTAGAGCTTTATTTAGTTTTTCTCTGGTTTATTTAATTTTTTTTTTTTTTTTTTTAAATCGTGTTTGCGAAGTGGCTGAGCGGCTCCGGAGAGAGTCGGAGCGTAAACGTGGGGGGAAAGAAGAAAAAAAAAAAAAAAATCTGGTTGTGTCAGGGATTGAGGGGCTGGAATTAGGGGGAGGAAGGGGCAAAAAAAAAAAAAAAAAAAAAAAAAAAAGGGGAGGAGGCGGTGGGGGATGCAGGAGGGGTTCGGGGTGGAAAGGGAAAAAGGCGAAAGGAGAAACAAGACAATGGCAGAAGGCACCCCGGGGACTTCCTGAGAGGTTTTAGAAATTCAAAATACGCCTTAGAGCCTCAAAGCTGTGTCAGTCACAGCCCCGGCGCAGGGATCACTAAGGCTGCGGCCAAACAATACCAGATTGTGTGAGGAAGGTGGGAAAATCGGGGGTCTCAGCGGCTCCCGCTCACACCAGCGGTTCCGCCCGTCAAGCACGCGTTCCACATGAATCAATTCTGGACAGAGCCGCGGCATAATCCCCGCCAGCCTCGCTATGACAACTTGAAGGAGAATTCGGCGGCTGAGTGACAGCAGACGGAGAACTGACAAGGCAAAAGGCCGCAGGACTTTCCTGCCCTTTTTTCTCTTTTTTTTCTCTTTTTTTTTCTTTTTTTTCCCTTTCATTCTCCCTTTTTTTTTCCCCCACCCTGCTCCCAACCCCAGTAACTTTTCCCGGGCGGCTCCTCGGGGTGCACACGCGTCCCTGCGCTGCTGTTGGGGGCAGAGGGGCTTCTCTCCCTCCCTGCAGCCCCTCTGCCCTTCCCCTGCTCCCGGGGACCCTGCCCACAGTGGGGCTCCTCTGCCACCCAGACAGTCACAGAGGGTTGTGACCTCCAGCCAGGGTGTTGGTGACAGAGGACACGTGGCACTGGCACCTGACAGAAGCTGGGGTGGGACCCCAAAACTGGGGGCTCACAGCATCCCCTGTGGGGCTGGAGGGAGCCTGGCAGAGCAGAGGGGCTCCCTCAGCCCGGCCAGTGAAGTTTTTAATTGCTCCAGGCTCATTATCAAAGGGGTGTGACGAACCCTGTGGGTTTTCTGTTTAATCCTGAGCTGGGGTCACCCACGTGGGAGTGTTGGGGGTCACCTTCAAGGGGGTCCCGACAAATTCCACCCCTGACCCGGGAGACATCGGCAGCACCCACCAGATGGTGCCAGCAAAGCCACCAGAGGAGCCACAGCTGGGCTGGGGGCCAGGGGGTGTTTTTGGGGAGGGGACCAGCACCCCCGAGCTGCTCCAGGCCAACATTTAAAGGCTGCAGTGCTCAGAGCTGCTCCTCCATCCCCGCAGCTGAAGGGAGCACTGATCACCTCCCTGCGCCACCCCCCCCACCCCGCGCTCCTGCCTCGTTAGGTAAACGAGTGTATTATTAATAATCATATCAAGGATAAAAAGTGCTTTTGTCACCTCTGGATCCTGCTCCTTTCCAGGCTGCCCTGTTCCGGTTCCACATGCCTGCTCGGGGAGGAAGGAGGGAGAAAGGAAACTAATTAAAAATTGCCAGTGTCTTATGTCGGAGCGTTTGGGTGCGTTGGGTGGTGAAAGACGAGCGGCTTGTTGCAAGGAAATCAATTTTACAGTTACAGGAGCAGAATAAATAGAGGTGGTGCGTTAAGGCAGGAGGATGAGCAGCCTCTGAGGGCTCCAGCTCCGCGGGGATAGGGGATGAGCCATCCCGGGATGCTCTAGGGGTGTCCCCGTGTCCCCACCCCATCTCCCCGCATCCCAGCTCTGTCACCCGGCAGAAGGCTTTGCTCAGAACCTGATGAAAAACCACCCAAAAGAGCTCCTAAATTCAGGCCAGGCGCTGCAGCCGGGGCAGAAATGAGGGAGTTTTATCCAGGAAATGCATAACCGGGCCCCAAAAATCCCCCAGAGTGAGGCTGCGAGGTGCACATGGACTTGTTGGGGGGGTCACCTCATCCCGACCCCGAGCAGCCCCGGCACGTCCCGGCCCCTGCTCGCAATCCATTCCCATCCCCGCCGCACGAGGCTCCATCTGTATTTTATTCCTCTCGCCTCTCCGCAGGCCTGTGGCTAAAATCTATTGGTTTCGTGCAGGATCTCATTGTCTTTTTGGGGTCAGGGAAACGGCAAAGCAGCCAATTCCCCTTGGCGGGGGGGTTTAAACGCTGCTGGCCCCGCGCAGCCATCCCGCGGGGGCCCCGGTGCCTGGGAATGAGGGAGCAGCAGCCGGGGGTCCCCGACCAAAATGACTTTTATGCTAAACGGGCTGAGGGAGCTGCCGGCAGCGGGGCTGGGCCGGCGCAGGGGGTCCCGCTTTGGGATCCCGCTGCTGCTTCTGGAGCTGTCCGGGACCCCTCCTGCTCTGCTGGCTGCAGCAATCCCTTCCCAGCTCCCTCTTCCTAGCCCTGGATCCCGTATTTTTTTTTTCCCCTTCCCGGCCTGGCTGGGCTCGATGTCCCTTTCCCAGCCTGATCTCCCAACCCTGTCCTTCCTTTGCTCGTCACACCAGGACACGCCGATCCCTAATCCTCAAATCGTCCCTCGCCGGTTTTACATCCATCTCTAAGCTCCTCATAATAGATTTATTTAAAAAAGAAAGAAAGAAAAAAAATTAAAGAAGGGAGGAAATAAAAACCCCTCTGTGGGTTATTAGGGGATATTTTGGTTTTAATTGAAAAGCACCCGGAGCAGAGGGGCCGGATCCGGATCCTCCTCAGTGCGAGGGATGGGGTCGGTTTATCCCGGATGGGAGGAGCATCCCATCCCTGGGAAACAGAGGAGGGAAGGACCCTGCGAGGGATCAGGGAGTCCCCAGGTGGGGACAGGGGGTCCCCAAAGTGCTGTGTGCAGGGTCAGCCTGCCCCGTTCTGTGAGTCCCCAGCTCCCAGGGATGGTGTTTGCTGGAGCCGCCGCTCAGATCCCGAGATATTCCTGGCGTTTGCTGGGCTGGGATTTTTTGACCAGGAGCTGCCTTGAGCAGGCTCTGGCCGGAGAAAAGGGAGGTCTCAGGGTGAATCAGCATTTCCGAGCTGTGCCAGGCATCCCAAATCCCCGCTCTCCATTAGCACCTAATAAAAACGGAGCTAATTATGAATTAGCGCGGGATGAAAATGTTTTGGTTTCTGTTCCCCGGGAGCTGCTCAAACCCCTCGGCCAATTTGGAGCGAAGGATGGATGGGATCCCTCGGCCCCGGGGCTAGCGAGGGGCTGCTGGTGGGACAGAGCTGGGGACACCCAGAGCTGGGAGAAGGCGCTGCTGGAGACACCCAAAACCCAGGGCAGAGCCGGGGGCACTGAGAATTCAGGGAGCCACCAGGGTTTCACTGCACGAGGGATCCTCCCACGAGGGATCCCTCCATCCATCCATCCCTCCATCCATCCCTCCATCCATCCATCCATCCCCCCATCCATCCCTCCATCCATCCATCCATCCATCCCTCCATCCATCCCTCCATCCATCCATCCATCCATCCCCCCATCCATCCATCCTCCATCCATCTGTCCATCCATCCCTCCATCCCTCCATCCATCCATCCCCCCTTCTTGCCCATCCCCTCCTGCATCCCTCCATCCTTCCATCCCTCCTCATCCATTCCTCCCACATCCCTCCATCCCCTCGGTACCTGTCCCTCCCTTCCTGCATCCTTCCCTGCATCCCTTCACCCCCCCCATTCCCCTTCACCCACCCACCCCCGAATCCCTCCAACCCCCCAGCAGCATCCCCAGGACATCAGCAGCCGCTGCCCGCACCTCCCCGAGCGGCTGCGAGGGGCGCAGCGGCTGCCGCGGTGCCCACAGCAGCCCCTGCCCGGAGTGACCCTTTGGGGGTCCCGAAGCTTCCTGGGCTCCCTGGGCCACCAGGAGCAGCCGGGGCTGGCACCCGCCTCAGCTCGGCCGGGCGGGCGAGGAGCTCGTTGTGGATTCACGGCACTCCCCGGCACAAATGGGTTTAAACTACCTTAAGTGTTTCAGCAGGGAACTGGCGCTGGCGGTGTAACACTGTATTACCACAGCATTAGGAGTGAAGTATTGATCCTAATCCCCTGGTTCAAAAATAGGATTATCAGAAGGGGAGGGGAGGGGAGGGGAGGGAGGGAGGGAGGGAGGGGGTGCAGGAAGATCCCCGTCCCCAGCCCCCGGAGACCGGGTCCCTGCGGTGGAGGGAGAGGTCGGGGCAGGGCGGTGGCACCCGGGTGATCCCAGCGGTGTCCGAGCATCCCTGGCCCCTGGAGCGGCTGTGTCCCTCCGCATCCAGCCGCGCCCCGCAGGGATTTGCCTGGGAAGGGGCACGGGGTGAGCGGGGGCTGCCACCGCCGGGTTTCTCCTCCCTCGAACCGGAGCGGTTCCGTCTGGCTGTGTCCGGGAACACATCCCCACTCCCACGGAAAGCCATCTCCCCCACTGATCCATCCCCACGCCGGTGCTCCTTAAGGATTGATTGATTGATTGACTGATTGATTGATTGATTGATCGATCGATCGATGGAGCAAACCCGACCCGAGGCTTCGAGAATTCCCCTGGCTGCTCCTCCTTTTGCTCCTTTACCTTCTGGAGCTCAGCGAGTGGGGAGCAGCTTCTGCCGTGGGGCACGGCGGGGTGGGGAGGCTGCGAGAAGCGGGGTTACAACAGAGTTACACCCAGGAGTGGGGCGGCACAAGGAGCAGGTGACACCGAGGAGCTGCCACCGACCCTCCTGCGCTGTCCCCAGACCCCCGAAGCCCCAGGGCTGATGGAGCTGGTCAGTCAGCGATGGAGAAGGGGTGGATTCCCTGGATTCCCTGGTTTCCCTGGATTCCCTGGGGTGTGTCCCACCTCCCGGCGCTCCTAGCTGGAGCTGTCTCCTTTACTATAAATTAATGTACGTGACAGAGGCTGGGCAGGGATTGGGGCTCTTCTGTGCAGGAGAAAAGGGAGGGTTCTGCGCAGCCCCAACCCCATCCGGCCTCTTCTATCCCAGCCCCGCTTTTTCTTGAGCCTCCCCCCGGCACCGGAGCCGGTCCCGGCCGCCCCCTCCCCGGCCACGGCCTCTCCCCGCCTGGCTGACTCTCCATACAGTTCCCATTTCACTCCTAATCTCCCCTCTTAGTTTTTAATCCCCTCTCTCCTCCCAGGCTGCCTTTCCCTGTCCTCCCTCAGCCTCCTCTCCTTCCCTCTCCCTTCGCCTCCCCCTCCCCGCAAGACAAATTACCCTTAATGATATGCTGAAGGCCATGACACCCATGTTGTCTCTTTGTCATCCTTCGCGGTGCAGCGTGAAAAGATAATACAAACCGCGGCACTTATCTACAATTGAGCGCCAAGACAACCTGCTAATCCCTTAATAACGCGGCGCCGGCCCCACGGCTGCGCTCCCGCCGCTGAATGCCAAATCGGCCAAATCGCCGCCGCTGCCAGCGCCCGCGGCCCGGCTCGGGGTGCCCCGGGTCCCGGTGGGGACCGTGGTGCCACCGAACCGGGGGGGAAAACTCGGTGCTGGAGGCAAAAGGTGCGGGGAGAGGGCTGGCCGGGGGTGATGGGGGGGATAATCGGTGGTTTGATGGGTGCAAAAAGGTTGATGGGGGGAATGGGGAAAAGCCTCGGTAAATGGGTAAAAAAGGATGGGGAGATGAGATCGTCAAATGGCAGAGGATGGGGGGAAATCCCCCATAAATAGTTGGGGAGATGGGGGGGAAATTCTCAGTAAATTGACCCAAAGGGATGCGCTGATGAGACCTTGGGACTCATGGGAAGGTCGAGTGGCAGAGGATGGCAAGGGTTGGGGGGAAATCCTTGGGAAATGGGTGCAAAATGTTGTGGAGATCCTCCAGAAATGGACCCAAAAGGGTGTTGGTGGTGGGGTCATTGAGTGGCAGGGGATAATCGTCGATAAATGGGTGCGAAAGGTTGGGGAGATGGGGGAAAGTCTGCGATAAATGGGGGCACAAGGATACAGTGATGGAGTGGTGGGGGGAAATCGTCAATAAGTGGCTGCAAAAGGTTGGGGAGATTCTCCATGAATGGACCCAAAAGGATGGGGAGATGGGACCATGGAGTGGCAGAGGATGGGGGAAAATCCTAAATTAGGGGATCCACAGGATGCAGTGATAGGATCATTCAGTGACAGAGGATGGGGGGAAATCTCCTCTAAATGGAAATGTGGGGGAGATGGGGGAAAAGCCTCGATAAATGGGTAAAAAAGGATGGGAAGATGAGAACATCAAATGGCAGAGGATGGGGGGAAATCCCCCATAAATGGTTGGGGAGATGGGGGGAAATTCTCAATAAATTGACCCAAAAGGATGCACTGATGAGATCATGAAGTGGCAAAGGGTGAGGAGGGGAAAATTCTCAATAAATGAATCCAGAGGGTGCAGTGCTGGGAGTGGGAGCATGGGGTGGACAGCAGCTCCCAGGGGGAAGAGGCCAGACTCCCTGAGGGCCCCATCCTATGGAAAACCCATCCCAGAGGGCTGATTCCTGTCCAGCTGCAACCTGCAAGACATCTGGGCACATCTGGGCATCCCAGAGGGGTTTGTGCCTGGTCTCCACCCCGCAGGAAGGATCCCAAGGGTCGAGTGGAAACGCGGGCTCAACAGCAGCCCCGCGGGGAAAGGTGTGACACCCCTGCAGGCCCCCTCCCAAACCTGCCCGTGTCCCACCCCAGACGGGCGATCCCAGCACGGAGGAGGGCACAGACTCGACGTGCCCCAACATCTGGGCACATCTGGGGCGTCCCAAGGCGTTCACAAGCAGTGCCCACCCCAGCGGAGAGCGAGCATGGGGACACCGGGTGACACCGGGACGCCCCCGTGCCCGGCATCCCCAGCCCCAGGCCGCCCTCCAGGGCAAGAATTGCCGCTTAATTTCCGGCTCCCTTTCCCCCCTTTCCCACCCCCGCCGTGATTTACCTCTCCCCAGAGGAGGCCAAAAGCTGTAAACACACTTTTATTTGTCAGCCGTGTCCCCGCAGCCGCGCGGCTGTTGGGAAGGTAATAAATGATTCCGGTCCTCTTGGCTTGATGATGTCGGGATTAGGAGCCCTACATATTTTATGGAAACCTCTACATGATCTTCCTTGATAAATCATTTAAATAGGAGTGTCTTTTCTTGGTGTGGGATATAAAATATTTACTGGAGCGGGTGAAGGCTGTTCATCCGTGTTTACCCTCCCGCTTCCCAGCCCGGCTCTGGTGACAAACAGCTCAGCCCTTCACCAGCTCAATGGCACCTCGGTTGTGACACGGGGACGGGCTCCTTGGGGTTGAAAGCTGGGAATTTGGGGGATTGATGCGTTCCCCCAGCTGCGTTTTGTTGCGAAAAGAAGCGATTTTGGTGCAGCGTCCTCCCCGTAGCGCCCGCCAGCCCCGTGCCAGGGGGTGTTTGCCACGGCGTGACCAGCTCCAACCTGCAAAACCAGGGCCCTCACCAGGATGGAAGATCTCTCAAGGGGAATTTCAGGGGTTTATGGGTTCCCCCAGCTGCATTTTGTGGTAAAAAGAAGAGATTTTGGTGCAGCATCAGAGCATCCCCCCCTGTAGTGCCCACCAGTCCTGTGCCAGGGCGGTGCCATCCGCGGCAGGACCAGCTCTAGCTGGCAAAACCGGGATGGATACAAGGATAGGAGCTCACCAAGGGGAATTCCTGGGACCCACACACTCCCTCAGCCGCGTTTTGTTGCAAGAAGAAGCGATTTTGGTCCAGCACCCCAGAGCATCCTCCCCGCAGCGCCCACCAGCTCCCTGGCAGGGAATGTTTCCCATCGGCTCCAACCCCCAAACCCGGGGTTCTCCAGCATCTCCCACATTCTCAGGGAGATGGGAGACTCCCCCTCAACTCATCCCTGCCCACCTCATCCCCACCTCCAGCCCCGGCAGCCTCGGCAGCGTCCTGCTCCCCTCTCCATTAGCATTCATGGCAATTCTTTTCATTTGTTACCTGGTAGGGGAATGAAAACACCTTGTTCCCCGCAGCGGGGGGTTTCCTACGGCGAGCCCCAACTTTTCAATCATTCCTTGGCAGCGCCGTGGCAGAGCGCGGGGCCCCCCTCCCACCGCCCCCCCCGGGCAGGAGGCAGCGCTATTAAAAGGCTCACCCAGGGGCATGTATTTTCCATAAGACGCCGTGTACATGCTGTGCAACATTCAGGAGGATCATGCTGGAGCAATTGGTCCGGATATAATGCCGGTTACCTTGCGAGAGAGCAGCTCCGAGGGGAATGGATGCTCGCTCCGTGCCTGGGGGAGAAATCGCTCCCCGGTGAAGCCCGGGGTGAGGATGCTCTCTCTCTCTCTCTCTCTCCGTGTCTGCCGCCGGTCAAACGGGGCTCGGAACGGGGGAAAAGGAGCAGGGAAGGTGGCCTGGGGGTGGGTGAGACGCAGTGACCCCCCCCCGAGGTGCCCTCACCCACCGCATCCGTGCGATACTGGGAAGAAATCCTTCCCTGTGAGGGCGGCCAGGCACTGGAATGGATTTGCCGGAGAAGCTGTGGCTGCACCATCCCTGGAAGTGCCCAAGGCCGGGTTGGACAGGGCTTGGAGCAGCCTGGGATAGTGGAAGGTGTCCCTGCCCCATGGCAGGGGTGGAATGAGATGGGCTTTAATGTCCCTTCCCACCCAAACCATTCTGGGATTTGCTGATTCGATGATTCCCAGGAATCCTCCCAGGACGGGGGGCTGAAGGAACCCCCTCCCACCCCTCCACCACCCTCCCTCCTCCCCCCGCAGCCCCCTCCTCTCCCCAGGGTGAGGGGAATTAACAGCTGAACAAAACCAAATGTCCAGTGGCCTGAAAAGTTCCATTTCCTGCCCCGCGGACGGCGGCGCGGAGCGAGCGGCCACGGCTGAGCACAATTACACACCCGGCTGGGCCGGCTCCTGCGAATCGATGGCCACAAAGGGCCGGGGGTCTGTCACCTGCCTCCCCCGCCAGCCCCCCGCCCGCCGGGGCCGGGCACGGCCCCGCATCCCGCTTCCCCGGGAGGGACCGGCCCCGCATCCCGGTTCCCGGGAGGGACCGGCCCCGCATCCCGATTCCCCGGGAGGAACCGGCCCCGCATCCCAGTTCCCCGGGAGGGACCGGCCCCGCATCCCGGTTCCTCGGGAGGGACCGGCCCCGCATCCCGGTTCCGCGGAAGGGACGGGCCCCGCATCCCGGTTCCCCGGGAGGGACCGGCCCCGCATCCCGGTTCCTTGGGAGGGACCGGCCCCGCATCCCGGTTCCCGGGAGGGACCGGCCCCGCATCCCGGTTCCGCGGAAGGCAGCGGCGGTGCCGGTGTTGTCTCCTCGCCTCCCCGCTCTCCTCTCCCGCGCTGTTTCCATAAATCATTCCCCGCTCTGGGATTCTCCAGGTGCTCCGCAGCTGGCAGCTTGTAACAGGAGCGCTCCTGCTTGTACCGCTTGTACCTATCAGGAGATAAGGGTGGGAGGAGAGGGATGGCCCGGGCAGGCGGGGAAGGGGCGGCGGTGACAGACACAGGCCCGGCAGGGACATCCCGCGTCCCGCTGCCAGCCGGATCCGGGACAGGAGCCGCCGCCGGAGCTGCTGGAGGGACCCGACAGAGCCCGGGAGGTGCCGGTGAGCCCGCGGTGAGCACACGGTGCGCTGGGGAGCCGCGGTGCCCTGCCTGGGGGGGGACAGGGGGAGGCAGGGATGAGCCCCCCGGCCCTGCTGCGGGGCTCGGAGGGGGCTGGTGGCCTCTGTGCCAACCTCAGTGGCCGCTGTGGCAGCTCCACCCAGGAGCCTGGAGCCCGCAGCAGCCACCAGCCCCTGTGAAGGCACAAGGCCATGGGGACCCACAGCCTGGCCGCTGGGAATTCATTTCAAGGGAGCAAATTTCAGCTGGATGCAGGAGAAAATTTGGTTTTTATCCCAGGATGTTCCCAGCTCCCTGCTCTGCCTCGAGCAGCCCCGGGGTGAGCTGGGCCTTGTGGTGAACCTGCCCGTGGCACACGGTGGCATCCCTGCTGGAAACAGGCACCTCTGAGGTGGGAAAATCCCTCTGGAAAGCCCAGCAGGGATGGGACCTGCCTGGCTGAACGTCCCTGGAGTGAGGACCAGGGGAGGGAGGGATCCGGGGACCAACCTGAGCCTCCTCACGGTGCAAACCCAGATCACAACCCGGGCACTGGGGGAGCTGTGCTCTCCACAGCTGGAATGTCGCACCAGCTGGGACATTCCACGGGCCAGCGGAGCACGGAGCACCCACTGCCTCCAGGGGATTCAACAACAAAAAAAACCCGATTAATGCTGAAATGCTGAAAGGGAACGAGGAGCAGCAGGAGATGTCGGGACGGTGCA
This sequence comes from Phylloscopus trochilus trochilus, assembly GCA_016584745.2. Lineage (NCBI taxonomy): Eukaryota > Metazoa > Chordata > Aves > Passeriformes > Phylloscopidae > Phylloscopus > Phylloscopus trochilus. The sequence continues at coordinate 796,823 of WQNJ02000044.1, read as the reverse complement.
CTCCAGGATCACCCCCAGGCTCAGGATCCCCAGGGGTCCCAGCCCCTTTGCTCTGGAGCAGGTGGGGAGCAGGATGGCACCTCCCAGCCTGACCCCACGGGATCAGCCCCATGGAATGACTCAGCTGCACTCCTGCACTCACATTGCTGCCACGGGGATCCCGCAGCCCAGCAGCTTCCAGCACACGGAGCAGCCAGGCCCAGCCCAGGCCAGCCCAGGCCAGCCCAGCCCAGCCCAGCCCAGCCCAGCTCTCCTCACATCAAACCTCGGTGCCTCCGCACAAGAGACGGGCTCCAAATGATCCATTCAGGCCCTGAAGCCCCACGACTCCATTCATTAATTACTAACGAGGCTCCGTCTCAGCCTCGCGCTCGCCCCTTCGCTATTTTTACCTCCCCATTTCCAACTCTCGGCGTTAAAAAAGTCATGAGCTGGCTCCCAGAAAAAACCTCCTGAACAGGTCTAAAAATTCCCCTTTTTGGTCAATCCCTGCCAGGCTCCTCCACTGGTGGTTCCCTCTGAGGGATCCCTGGCTGGGGCTGGGGGTGGCACCCACATCCCCGGCGGTGGGTGGCATCGCTCCCGCTCCTGGCACACACACACGGCCCCTTATTAAAAAGCAAAATTAGTCTTTCACCCTCTGGTGGCAAAAAACTTCAGAGCTCGGATCAGCTGTGGGAGCCTCAATTAATTACCAGCGGGTTGTTCCTATTGCTGCTAATTATGCTGGAGTAGGCATAAAGTGCCAGGAAGGCCGCTCGGAAAAAGTTTGGGATTTAAGGATAAAAAAAAAGAGCAGAGGCAGAGGATGCTGGTGATGCCACCTCGGAGCAGCCTGTGCTGGCTTTGGTGGCCTGCCAAGGATGTCACCTGTTGGTGTCTCAGTTCCTGGGGAAACTGAGGCAGGGGCAGGTGAGGAGCCGGGGCTGCGGGAGCTGCCAGCCCTGAGCGCCCACCCGCCAGGCAGCCTCGCCTCCTATAATTAAGTACTATCAACAATTGCGTATTAATTAATTTAATATCCATTATTATTAATTAACAGGGTAATTAAAGCCTTCCCTTAATTAACACACCAGCCAGCAGAGAGGTCTGGCTGCAGAGGGAGCAAAGGAAAGGGGCTGCACAAGGGACAGACCCCCCCAAGAGCCAGAGCCCTCCAGGGACACAACCCTGGACACCCCCCCCAAAGAGGGGAATGCACCGAGAGAGGGAAAAGTGATTCCTCAAAGCAAGGGCCTCACACGACATTTATTTGCATTTTATTATAAAAAAATACAGAATCCAAATGGGGAGGGGCGGGGGGGGGGTGGTGAGAGATCCGGTTACCATCAGCACGACGTCGAGGACGAAAGCGGAAATGTCGAAGGACGGAGCGAGGCAGGACGGGGACCAGCACGGGGGGGGAACGGGGGGGACAGCACCGAGGGCAGGGGGGGGATGCTCCAGGGGACCCCCCCTCCCCACCAGCCCTCCCCCACCGCTGGCCCCGTCCTTCCACTCTCCCGCAGTCGCTGTACACAATATAGATATTTATATATATAATCTATATATATATAAAACACAGACCGAAGGCCAGGCGGGTGCTCTGCCGGCTCTGCGTCGGAGCCCGGCGGGTGCCCCGCCCCCGCATCCCCCCCCCAAAAAAAAACACAATGCTTTTGTCACCTTCGGGAACCACGACCTGGTCTGGACACACGGGACAGGGACAGGGACAGCAGGGAATGCGATTTTTTTAAATTTTTTTAAACTATTTTTTTTAAATTTTTTTTTATTGTTTTCTCGTTTTTGTCATTTTTTTTCCCCTTTTTTTTTTTTTTTTTTTTTTTTTTTTTGGATGGTCAGGATGAGCTTATTGCAAGATTCCAGCTTCCTAGTCTAAAAAATAAAAATAAAATAAAGATTAAACCCTTCCATAAAATCCATTCTCAACAATACATAAAAAAAAACGCTCACAGTATAGCGCTGTATGTACAGGGACGGAGCCCCCCCCCGGCCCCTATCGTGGGAAGGGCCGGGATCCACTCGGAATGAGGGGGCTCCAGCCAGGTCTGAGCCCATCTCTGGCATCCCCCAGGACCACCGACCCCCCTGGGAATCAGGGGGCTTCTGTGGGATGGGCACAGGACCCCCCCAAGGTGGGACAGCCCCAGATTTAAGGCGAGGAGGGGTCACACCCCAGGGCTGCGGGGTGACCCCTCCCTGGGGATCTGCCACCCCTGGGGTGTCAACCTCGGATTGGGGGGTTGGTGTGAGGGGGGGGGTGGGTTTCACTTATTAATGCAAAGGAAAAGGGAAAAAATCCCCAAGCCCAGACCCGGAACGTCGGAGAACAATGGGGGAGCACCAGGAAGGTCCCGCAGACAGTGCCAGCCCCCCATGGGGGCTCCTACACCCCCAAGGCATTGAGGGGGACACGGAGCAGGGTGGAGGAGGAAAATCCATGGCACAACCTCCTCCTGCCCCGGCGCTGGCCAAACGCCCTCGGAGCGATGCCCACGGCTGGGCGAGCCCGGCCTGCCGGCTCCCAGCGCCCGGCGGTGCTCCCTGTGCCAGCCGGCCGTGCCTGGCCTTCCCAGGGCCGACCATCGGCAATGCCAGCCCTTCCCGGTGCTCCCAGGGCCGGCCACTGGCAGTGCCAGCCCTTTCCGGTGCTCCCAGTGCCGGCCACTGGCAGTGCCAGCCCTTCCCGGTGCTCCCAGGGCCGACCATCGGCAGTGCCAGCCCTTCCCGGTGCTCCCAGTGCCGACCATCGGCAGTGCCAGCCCTTCCCGGTGCTCCCAGTGCCGGCCACTGGCAGTGCCAGCCCTTCCCGGTGCTCCCAGTGCCGGCCACTGGCAGTGCCAGCCCTTCCCGGTGCTCCCAGTGCCGGCCACTGGCAGTGCCAGCCCTTCCCGGTGCTCCCAGTGCCGGCCACTGGCAGTGCCAGCCCTTCCCGGTGCTCCCAGTGCCGGCCACTGGCAGTGCCAGCCCTTCCCGGTGCTCCCAGTGCCGGCCACTGGCAGTGCCAGCCGTTCCCAGTGCTCCCAGTGCCGGTGCTGTTAAGTGCCAGCCCTTCCCGGTGCTCCCAGTGCCGGTGCTGTTAAGTGCCAGCCGTCCCCGGTGCTCCCCACGCCGGCGGCCGCTCGGTGCTCCCGGTGCCGGCCGTTCCTGCTGCTCCCCATGCCCGGTGTCCCCGGTGCTCTCCGTGCTGGCCACTCCCTGCTCTCCACGCCGGCCATCCCAGCGCTCCCCGTCTCAGCCGGACCATTCCCGGTGCTCTCCACGCCGGCCATCCCGGTGTCCCCGTGCCTGCTGTCCCCGGTGCTCTCCTCGGCTCCGTCCAGTTTCCTTTGCTGCTCCCGGAGCCACCCTGGTGTCCCATGGGGACGGCGGTGACACCCGTGGCACGAGTGGAGGGGACAGGGTGAACCCCCGGGCGCTCAGAGGGGGTTGTGTCCGTCCAGGTCCCCCCGGGGGTGGCGGGTCCGGCTCCGGGACGTCCTGTGGCCGGGCTGGGAAGGAGTCCGTGCCCACCGGGCCGGTGGCACCATCGCTGTGTCCGGCGGTCCCGGCGCTACCGGCGGCTCTGCCCACGGTGGGGACAATGAGGGCTCAGCGGGGACCCGAGCCCGGCCCGTACGGGTCAGTCTGGCACCAGGGGGACCCGACAAGAACAACTCAACAAATAAAAATAAAAATATTTTTTTCTTTTTAAAAAAAAAAAAAACCACAAAAAAACCAAAAACACAAAAAAAAAAATCAAAAACAAAAACACAAAAAAAAGAAAACCACAAAGGAAAAAAGCCAAACGGACGAGGACTCTGTATTTGGTCTAGAAATGTAAAAAGCAACGCCCCACCGGGGACAGCCGCAGCTGCAGGCCGGGGATGGAAATCGGGATCCATCCCCCGGGACAGCCCGGCACCGCTCCCGGCGGGAAGGCCGTGCCACGGCGGGGACTTCAGGCGGGCCACAGGATCCTCGCCGGCAGCACCGACCCTCCCCGGGCACCATCCAGGCCGTTCGGGGCGGGTGGGATCCGTCCCCGGGCCGCTCCCGCCCCGCGGAGCCGCTCCCGGCGCGTCGGTGTCGGTGCTACGAGACCAGGAGCGTCCAGACGACCGGCACCACCGCCAGCGCCGCCGGCGGCACCCTGAGGCTGCAGCAGGAGTTGTTGCTGGTGAAAATGGGCTCCGGGGATTCGTAGAGGGAATCGTCTGTGGAAAAAAGGAAGGAACAGAGGGCGGGTGAGCCGCTGTGGTCCAGGGTGGAACCGGGTGATGCTCGGCACGCCGGGATTGGGGTCTGGCAGCATTCTCATCAGCTGGGCACTGACCCCTCCCCAAAATCTCAGCTTCCCCAAATTCGCAGCTGCCACCCCCGGGAACTGACACGGGGGCATCCGAGCGTGGCTCAGGCCACGGGCACGGCTCTGGGAAAGCCCAGGGTGCTCCCAGGGTGGGTGAGGGCACAGGGAGCTCCGGCTCCTGCCCTTGTCCGGGGATTACGGAGCCTCGTACCCCGTCCCCGTGTGCCAGGGGGAGGTGGCGTTGTCCCGGGGGTTTAGCCGGGGATGGACCCGCTCGGGGCAGGGTCAGCCCTGGGCCACAGCCTGGGGGTCCCGGCCAGGGCAGCCTGGAGCACACGGGGGGACACACGGGGGGCACACGGGGGGACACACAAGGGACACACGGGGGGACACACAGGGGACACACGAGGGACACACGAGGGACACATGGGGGACACATGGGGGGACACACGGGGGGACACACGGGGGATACACGGGGGGACACACGGGGGACACACGAGGGACACACGAGGGACACACGAGGGACACACCGGGAACACACGGGGACACACGGGGGGACACACGGGGGACACACGGGGGGACACACGAGGGACACACCGGGGACACACGGGGACACACGGGGGGACACACGGGGGATACACGGGGGGACACACGGGGGACACATGGGGGACACATGGGGGGCACACGGGGGGACACACGGGGGGACACACGAGGGACACACGAGGGGACACACGGGGGACACACGAGGGACACACGGGGGACACACGGGGGACACACGGGGGGACACACGGGGGACACACGAGGGACACACGAGGGGACACACGGGGGACACACGAGGGGACACACGAGGGACACACGGGGGACACACGGGGGGACACACGGGGGGACACACGGGGGGACACACGGGGGGACACATGGGGGGACACACGAGGGACACACGGGGGGACACACGGGGGGACACACGGGGGGACACACGAGGGGCACACGGGGGGACACACGGGGGACACAGGGGGGACACACGAGGGACACACGGGGGGACACACGGGGGACACATGAGGGACACACGAGGGACACAGGGGGGACACACGAGGGACACACGGGGGGACACACGAAGGACACACGAGGGACACAGGGGGGACACACGAGGGACACACGGGGGACACACGGGGGGACACACGAGGGACACACAAGGGACACAGGGGGGACACACGGGGGACACATGGGGGGACACACGGGGGACACACAGGGGACACACGAGGGACACACGGGGGACACACGGGGGACACACGGGGGACACACGAGGGACACACAGGGGACACACGGGGGGACACACGAGGGACACACGAGGGACACACGGGGGGACACACGAGGGACACACGGGGGACACGCGGGGGACACACGGGGGGACACACGGGGGACACACAGGACTCCACGTGGTCACTCCCCCGGCTCAGCTCGCTCCAGTTTGTCACTGGATTGTGGATTTTTACGGACCTGGAGGCAGGAAAAGCCGAGCCTGGTCCTGCCTGGGGATGCTCCAACGCTCCACCCTCCCTGATCCCCCTGTCCCCCCGCAATTCCAGAGGGTCCCTCGTGCCGGGATGAGATTTCCAGACTCATCCCAGGCAAGGGCTGCCCCCTCAGGGACCTCCCACCACCCCCCAGGCCCAGCCTCTCTCCCCCTTCCCTTCCCCTCCGCAAGACGGAACAAAATCCCGATGTTATTAAAATACTAAAAAAATAATATCGGCAGAGATCTTTTTTTTTTTTTTTTTCCTCTCCTCATCCTGAAGGGAACATGATGAGTTTTTACAGATGGTTCCGTTCTGTTGGGCTTTATTTTAAAGCCACCAAAGGAAAGGGAGGCGAGAGCCATCGGTTACCCGGTGACATTCCGCTGTCCCCGGGGAGAGACGCTGCCATTTGCTAATTACACGTTAACAGGGGAAGAAAATTATTAATTTGTTTTTTTTTAAATGGCTGATTTATGCCGGTCGGAAAAGTAGCCACCGAGCAGGGATGATTATTGTTATTCATTTTTTTTTATTATTTTTTTTTTCCCCCCCCATCTCTCTGTCTGGACAGTGCTGAGACGGCTCCGACAGAGCTGAGGGGCTCTGTCCCCACCCCTGTCACCTGTGGGGTGGCACCCAAAGGCCACCACCTGTCCCCAACCCATGGGGCAGGACTTGGGGACCCCCCCAGGGACCCCCCAAAGCTCTCACTTACTTGTTGGCCGAACATAAACCTTCAGCTTCAGGCAGGGCCTGTCCACCGTGTTCGGGGGGGACGCGGCTGCGGGAGGAAAAGGGGACAAAGGTTGTGGGGACAGTGGCAAAATCAGAATAAAAATAATAAATGTTGGGAGAAAGGGAGGAATGGCAGCAATTGTTGGGGTGGTACTTCCTCTCAGGATGAGAAAATGGGATTATTTTATATATATATATGAAAAAAGAGATTTAATTTTATTTTTATTTTTTATATATATCAAAAAGAGATTTAATTTTAATTGAATTCTTTCTTTCTTTCTTTCTTTCTTTCTTTCTTTCTTTCTCTCTCTCTCTCTCTCTCTCTCTTTCTCTCTTTCTCTCTTTCTCTCTTTCTTTCTTTCTTTTTCTTTTTTTTAATTAAAGCAGAGGACTTTTTACCATTTCCTTTTATTTTCTGATTTGGCACTTCATGCCGTGGAGAAGGAAAAAGTGTTGAGCTGAGCTGGACCATGAGCATCCCAACAGCTCCATCCCAACTCCTCCATCCCAACTCCATCCCATCTCCTCTGGGGCTGCTGCCGCCCTTCCATGGGGTTGGTTTTTTTTGGTTTGTTTTTTTTTTACCCTCCTATTTTCTTTTCCTTTTTGGTGCTGCGCCCCATGGAGGGGAAGGAAAAAGTGCTGAGCTGAGCGGCACCACAGGCATCCCACAGCATCCCAAAGGATCCCATCCCATGGAATCCCATCCCGTGGGATCCCAACACACAGAATCCCATCCCACAGGATGTCATCCCATGGAATCCCAACCTACAGAATTCCATTCCATGGAATCCCAACCCACAGAATTCCATCCCACAGGATGTCATCCCATGGAATCCCATCCCACGGAATCCCAACCCACAGAATTCCATTCCATGGAATCCCAACCCACAGAATCCCATCCCACGGAATCCCAACCCACAGAATTCCATCCCACAGGATGTCATCCCATGGAATCCCAACCCATGGGATCCCATCCCACAGAATCCCATCCACATGGAATCCCAACCTACAGAATTCCATCCCATCCCATCCCACAGAACTCCACCCCATGTAATCCCATCTCACGGGATCCCATCCCATGGAATCCCACCCCATGGGATCCCAACCCACAGAATCCCATTCACATGGGATCCCAACCCACAGAACTCCATCCCAACCCACAGAATCCCATCCTGCTGCATCCCAGCTCCATCCCCGGGGCCGGCGCGTGCCCTTGACCCGCTCCAGAGGCACGAGCGTGTCCCGGTGCCGGCGGGTTAATGGATTCCAATCCGTGGGCTCGAGGAGGAGGTAATTTCTTTTCTTTCATGTCTGCTAAATACGGTTCCTCAAAGAGGCATAATTTCTAATGTTCCGCATGACGGGAATTCTAACCGGGTTAGCAATGATCAGCTTCCCATTTACTCCTGTGTAATCTCTCCCTAACGACATTAAAAAATAAAAAAATAAAATAAAATAAAATAAAAGCGGGGAGGGGGTGGAGGGGGGGATGGTGTGGTGTTGGGGAAGAGAGAGAGAGAGAGACACAGAGAGAGAGTTGTGGCCGCGGTTATTGCGCCGGTGACATTTTACGGGGGGGAGGAGAGAGAGGGGGGGAAATGGTAATTTAATATAGATAAAAGGAACAAATTAAGTGGGCTGAAAACAGCTGCTTTAGGAAAAAGAGGAGGAATGATAAGGCGGAGGAGCGTGGCCGTGGCTCCGGAGAGGGCGGCGGGGTTGGGGTCGCGCTGCCTCGTTTGGGTTTGGGTTTGATCCCAGCACCTGCTCCCAGCCCTGCTGGATCATTTTTCCAGTGGGCTCCTCTCCCCCTCCTGCTCCTGCAGATGCTCTGGAGGTGGAAATTCCCTGCCAGGGGCCCTCGTCCTGCAGCCAGCACCAGAGTTGCCTCCAGAGCAGGCCAGGCAGTGCAGGGGTCAGGTTTGGGTGAGAAAGGCAGCCCAGATTCGGGACAGCACAGGGATACAAGGGAGAGCTCAGGAATTACATGGGAGAGCACAAGAATTACATGGGAGAGGATGGGAATTACATGTGAGAGCACGGAATACATGGGAGAACACAGGAATTACATGGGAGAGCACAGAAATTACATGTGAGAGGATGGGAATTACACGAGAGCACGGGAATTACATGTGAGAGCTCAGCTGTACACGGGAGAGCACAGCAATTACATGTGAGAGCATGGGAAAAGATGGGAGAGCTCAGGAATTACACACGAGAGCACAGGAATTCATGGGAGAGCACGGGAATATAATTGAGATAATGGGAAAACTCACGAGAGCACGGGAACATATTGGGACAGCATGGGAATTACACAGGAGAGCATGGCAGATGTGAGAGGATGGGAACTACACGGGAGAGCACAGGAATTACACGTGAGACCACAGGAATATTTTTGAGAGCACAGGAATACACAGGAGATCACGGGAACACTGTTGGGGGCTGTGCCATTCCCGTTGGGATGACACCAGTGCCTCTGGACAGTCCTGGTCACTCTCAGGCCCAGAGCTGTGACTCAGCCCCAGCGAAGGTTTCCACGGGATGTTTGCCCATGAGCATTTTTGTGGGGAGGGGGGATCCTGCACCAACACAAACCCAGCCACCAGGACGCCCCCAGGATCCTCCAAGCCCATCCCCATCCCCATCCCCATCCCCATCTGTAGTCACTGTTTCTCATGTTTGCATTTTTCTTAAACTCTTTCCCAGGGATCGAGTCAGTAAACAAAGTCACTCTATGTAAACTATCTTTGTTTTTCACTTTTCCCTCTTCTGAGGAGGGACTTTGCTTGTTGACCCTTGGTGTGGCCAATGAGTCCAGGGATCCCACCTCTTAGGTGAGCACATTGTAAAAAGGTATAAAAATAAGTTCTGAAAATAAACCAGCCCCTTTTCGGAGCTTCAGCCTTCTGAACCGTGAGTCCGTGTCTCATTGATGGTGTCCCACAGCAACACCCATCCCCATCCCCATCCCCATCCCCATCCCCATCTCCATCCCCATCCCCATCCCATCCCCATCCCCATCCCCATCTCCATCCCCATCCCCATCCCATCCCCATCCCCATCCCCATCCCCATCCCCATCCCCATCCCCATCCCCATCCCCACTCACAGATGTAGTAGTACTCGTGGCCGGGTCGGAACTCGAAGCCCAGCGAGAAGGGGGTGAAGAGCTGGAACTTCTCGGAGAACTTGAGGGGCCCGTTGGGGGAGTCGGGGCGGTTGCACTCCCAGCGCTTGAAGCCGCGCTGCCGGTGGTCGCAGGAGGCGTGGCCCTCGTAGTTGACCATGTAGAGGATGTACCTCTCCATCCGCTCCGGCAGCGGCTCCTCGTAGTGCGGGCAGTAGATGTCCAGGTAGTCGTTGATGCTCACCTCCACCGTGTAGTCCCCGCGGTGGAACCTGCGGAGAAGTTGGGTCAGTGGGTCACGGACTGGTTTGGAGACCCCTCGCCCCCCGCAGTTCCCCGGTGTGCTGGGGTCATGGAATCACACAGTGGTTTGGGTTGGAAGGGACCTTAAAGCTCATTTGGTCCCCGTGGGTGTTCTGTGCCCTGCTTGGTGTCCTGGGCTCGGCCAAAGATGCTCTTTTGGGAGCTGCAGAGGCTCTTGTTCTGCAGGAATGAGCCAAGGAGAACCTTTCCCAGGAGACCAAGTGGTGCCTTCAGCTGACCCTGGACTACCGGATCCAAGCGGGCAAGGAGGGGCAGGTGACCACAGGGCCATGGAATCCCAGGAGGGTTTGGGTGGGAAGCACCTTAAAGCCCATCCAGACCCACCCTGCCATGGGCAGGGACACCTTCCAGGACCCCAGGTTGCTCCAGCCTGGTCTTGGACACTTCCAGGGATGGGACAGCCACATCTCCTCTGGACACCCTGTGCCAGGACTTCACCTCTCCATGATCCAAGGCCTGATCCCACCCCAACACCCCCATTAACCTCCAGATTAACCCAGATCCTCTTTGTTTCATGCCCACAAACCAGCACCGTTTGGTAAGAAACCACACCAAAATTATGAATCCCGGCGACGCCGGCATCGCCGCAGCCCAGCGCCGCAATCCCGGTGTCACCGGTGTTCTTGGCACCGACTACCCGAGAGATTAAGGGATTAGCAACGCTGCAGAACTCCGTGGCACATGCCAGCAACCCCCTCCAGCTCCTTGGGGTGGCCCCTGTGACCCCCTCCCCAAATTCCAGCCCCCCAGCACCACAGCCAGTGGAGCTCAAGGCCAAATTCACCCTTCCCCCTCGGCAGCTTGGTTTCCCCTCCTCGCTGAGTGAGGTTCTTTCCTAATCAATTTAAGGTTCCCCCATCAGGAAGCCCCCCAAAACCTCGGCACCACCAGGGACAGGGGTCACCCCACCCTGGTGGGCTGGGGACAGTGACCACAACCCCCTCAACCCCCAAAGCAGCATCTTGGGGGTCCCAAACACCCCTCCCTCGAGGCTGTGGCAGCTGCTGAGGCAGCTTCAACTCATCCAGAAACACCCCAAAAGAGCATCCCCCATCCCTGTGGTGAGACAGCGACCCCAAAAAGGGGGGAGAGGGGGAAGGAGGGAGGCGGTGTGGGGAGGGGGGGGGTCCTGCAGCCCCCCTCCAGCTCATTACCTGCCTCATAAGCTCTCTGATCACACAGGGAACGCGCTAATTAAGGAGCAGGGTTTCTCCCTCTCCTTCCCTCTCCTTTCCCGAGCCAGTTGTGCCAACCCTGCCCCTGGCAAGGTAACATTGGAAAATGTAAAATTAATACAAAGGGCTGGAATTTACTGGGAAACAATTTTTTCAAACGCGCAGAGAACAATAAAAAATATTTAAAGAAAAAACCAACAAAAAAACCTTCTCCTCGCTGCCTTTTATTTAAAAAAAAATTATTTATTTTAATGATCGTTACTAAAGCCCAAGCAAAGGCATCGAGGGGGGGGGGTCTCCACGTATCAAGGGAATAATAATATTAATTATTATTATATTTTGGGGAAAAACTCACTTCGAGGGCCTTCGCCTGCCTGACAAATTGCTGAATTAAAGCTGATTAAAGCTGATTAATGGCCCAGACAGAGACAGGCACGGGGGGGCTGCGGGGAGGGGTCACCCTCCTTTGGCTGAGGGGGTCTGTGGGGACCCCCAGCATGGTGCACCCCACTCTGCGTGGGGTCCTGGGCTCCCCCAGTGCATCCCAGTCTGATGCCATGGGATGGGATTGATGCCATGGGATGGGGATGATGCCACGGGATTGGGATGATGCCAGGGGATTGGGATGATGCCACGGGATGGGGATGATGCCATGGGATGGGGATGATGCCATGGGATTGGGATTGATGCCATGGGATGGGGATGATGCCATGGGATGGGGATGATGCCATGGGATTGGGATTGATATCATGGGATGGGGATGATGCCACGGGATTGGGATGATCCCAGCACCCAGGATAACACCATGGATGGGGATGATCCCAGCACCAGAGCCAATGCCACAGGATGGGAATGATATCATGGGATGGGGATGATGCCATGACCATGGCTGGCATCACAGGATGGGGACGATCTTATGGGATGATCCCATCACCAGAGACACCATGGGATGAGGACAGTTCCATCACCAGGGATGATGCCACAGGATGGGGATGATGCCATCACCAGAGCCAGTGCCATGGGATGGGGACGATGCCATTTCCTGGAATGATGCCATGGGATGGGGACGATGCCACGGGATGGGGATGATCCCATCATCAGGGATGTACCCTGGGACAACCCAGGGCCTGGCAGCACTTCCTCCAGGGACACCCCAGCTCCAGAGCTCCGTGTTCCCACCCTCCTGCACCGTGGGGCCCCAGCACAGGACATGTCACCCACCGAGCCTGGCTCCATCAGGTTTGGGTTTAAATGACAGGTTAAACGACACACTCGCCCCTTCCACAACAGCAGCAAGAACCCATCAGAGGGACATTGTCTGGAATGAAAACCTCAGAGCTGGTGGAGCCCCCTTGGCAGTACCCAAACCCTGTGTCCCCACACCATGCCGGGCAGGGTGGCATCTCCATGCTGGAAAAACATTGGCTTCCCAAGTTTTCACCTCTTGGATATTCACTGTGGAGGGGAAAAACCCTTCTGAGAGGAGAGGCACCTGCAGATGGAGACCCCTGGCCCCTGCAGAGCCAACCAGGAGAGCAAATCCCACACCCAAACCCTGGTCCTGGTCCCCCAACCACAGCCAGTGCCTCAGTTTCCCCTCTGAGCTGCAGCAGCACCCTCCCCAAATTCCCAAATTCAGGCAGCGACCCAGCACGGGAACAAAGCGGATTTGTCTCTCTACACCCTGCGAGACCAGCCAGTGTCCCAAGGGTTAAATAATTCAGATTTTTCTTTCCTGAACAGCTTGAAAAGAGATATGATTGCGCCCGCTGGAATACGGGGAGGGGGGGTGGATATTATGGATGGAAAAGAGCTATTTAAGCTGAGGAACGGTGTTGGCACATAAACAAATGGGTATAAACCAGCCATGAATAAATTGAGGCTGGAAATTAGGAGGTTTGGAACCACTGGGGGCCGGTCGGGGCTCACGGGGGCAGAGGGGAGAGGGGGGGAACTGGGGCAGGGGGGCCAGGTATGGGGTCCCCCCCTCTCCAAGGGCACCCGTCCTTGCGGGGCCAGGCGCTGAGAGACTTAAAATCTCCCTTCCGCTTTCATCTCCCGAAATCTCCTTCATTCAAATAGTCACAGCGTGATCAGGAGTAATAAGCCTATTACAGAGCAAAATAAAACACAGCAGCTCCCCCCCAAAAGCAGCCCCCACCCCCAGCCCTCCCGCCCTCTTTGGGGCTATTAAACACAACCCGATGGAAATTCAGCTGCGGAGCAGCCAATGTCAACTCCCCCCTCAGCTCCCCCAGCCCTGCAAGGTGTCCCCTCCTCAGGAAATGGGGACAAAGCGGCTCCTGGAGCGGGGAGGGGGTGGCAGGGAAGGGCCCCCAGGGCGCAGGCGCCCACCGACCCCTTCCAGCCGCTCCTTTCTGCATTAATCCTGCTGCTCGGCTGGTGCCTGGCATGTCCGTGGCCGGCAATGGACTTCACGCCGGGAACGTTTAAGCCGGTTTTCCATCTGCTTCTCCTTCTCCTTGGGCAGCCGGAATCGCTGCCGAGCCCCAGCCCGGCATCATCCCGCCGGGATGACATCGGCAGCGCTGGGCAGGAGCCGGACGCGGCCACCGGGGGGAATTTGGGCCGTGTGCTGGTCGCAGTGTCCTGGAGGCTGATCCCTGTTCCCTGCTCAAGAGGCAAAAGCCACCCACGGAGCGGGCAGGGGATGGAGCCGGATGCACCTGGACACCTGCGCCCACCCAGTTTTGGTCCAGCGGGTTTGGCCACCCCACACCCCATGGCACTGCCCCATCCCACCACCCCACCAACGCCAAGGTTGGTTTTCATCGTGTTTCCAAATATTTTCCGTGGCGGAGAGCGAGCGTCCCCCGCACCGGCGCCTCCCCAACTCCCTGCGGGCTGTGCCGGAGGATCCCAGCATCCCACCACGGCCAAGCCCTGGCGCTGGCAGGGATGAGATAACATTCAGGGGCTGCCCCATCCCCATCGAGCCCAACCCCCGGAGTGGTGGCAGTGACGAGTCCCAGTCCCCAGAGGCTCCGGCGTTGTCCCCGGTGCCGCGGTGGGACAGAGCGGGGACGGCGTCGTGGCTCACGGAGCGCCGGTAATGCGGTCCGGAGGGACCCCGCCGTACACACAGCACCTAAATTATTTAATTTCTCCAAACTGCTGCACCTTTATAAATCATTAAAAGCTCCTTTTGATCTGTGTTAATGAGGTTTCCTGAGTGCGGGGCTGGGAAATGCTTCGGCGCCAGAAAGCGACGCCGCTGATTAAAAAAATAAAGAGGGGGCGAGCGGGAGCGTGGAGGGGCGGGACGGGCACGGGGTGGGGGGCACGGGGAGGTGGGCACGGGGTGGGGGGCACAGGAGCTCCCCCGGGCCCAGCCGGGCAGTGGAGGGGCTTTAGGGATGCCTGTCATGCTTGTGTTCTTTCCCATCCCTTTCCCTTCCCCTCCCTTCCCTTTCAGTTTCCCTTTCCTTTCCGGTTTCCCTTCCCTTTTCTCTCTCCCTTCCCCTTTCCCCTTTCCTTTCCCCTTTCCTTTCCCCTTTCCTGGAGCTTTCCAGCCAGGGAATCCCGGGAACACGCTGGTCCCAGCTGCCACCACATCCCTGGGAAATGCTGGTGCCAACCAAACCACGGGCAGGGCTGGGGCTGTTGGTCCTCCTGGTGCTCTGGGAAATAATTCCCTCTTTGGGGAGCAGCGGGGTGGGATGAAACCCCCCAGGGCTGTCACCGGGAGCCGCGGCCAGCGGGAGTGCCCGGTTCCAGCCGTGCCACCAGCGGTGACCCCGTCGGTGACACCGTGGGAGCGGTGGGAGCGCCGCGGCGCCGGCCCTGACAGCTTTAATGCCGATATTTATCTCAGCTCCAAACCTCCCAGCCCGGCTCCATATTCAGGAGCTCAATCACCGGGATCGGGAATGACGGTGACGGCTCCCGCCGATGGCAGCCGGGTTTGGGCTTAACATCGACTGACAGCCCTGGAGCTGCCCTGGGGACAGGGGTGGGGACAGGGGTGGGAATGGGGACAGAGACAGGGGTGGCAGGGGGGATAGACAGGGACAGGGATAGAGATGGGGATGGAGATGGAGATAACAACTGGTATAGGGACAGGGATGGGGATGGGATTGGAGGCAGGCCTGGGAACGGTGACAGAGACAGGGATGGGGTGGGGATGGAATGGGGATACAGGCAGGGACAGCAATAGGGATGGAGATGGGCACAGGGATGGGGATGAGGACTGGGGCAGGCACTGTGGGTAATGAAAACAAATTCCATGCAGAACCAGGGGACACTTCCCCAGCCCTGGAATCCCTGGAGCTGGTCAGGGACCAGCGCTGCCCCAGCTGGAGCAGTGGAGGAGCAGCACCCCCAGCCCGGCTCAGCCTGGCGCTGCCGCAGCTCACACCTCCATTGAGGGATATTTCCCTTTCCCTCCTTTTAAGGTAAATGACAGAAAATCCCAGGACAGCCATCAGCCTCTGAGGTAACCTCGTCCCGCCTCGGCCGCGTTCCCACAGGATTCAGCGGCTCCTGTTACCTGGGGCAACGGCGGGGAAATGACGGCTGGCATCTAAATTGCCATCATTATGCTCCAGAGCCAACACTCCCCATTTACACTTTATTGTCATCTTTTGCTTTAGGGAGATGCTGAGATATTACAGGATGGGGTGACAGAGCGGGATGAGATGGGATGCACGAGGAGAGAGGCGCGGAGATAAATGGGGACCCCCGGAGCTGTTATTTCAGCCTGATTGCGGATCCGGAAGCAGAGCCGAGCCCGATCCCCCAGGCTGTGGGGAGGCTTTAGAGCGCAGAAGAAAATAAAATTTGTTTAAATGCAAGCGCCAGCCTTGGCGGGGCCTGGGCACGTGGTACCTGGGAGAGGATTCCCAGCAAATGGTGCCGAAAACGCTGCGGGAGCAGCTCAGTCTCCTCCGGCTGCAGGGACGCTCGTGGAATAACGGGAGCTGATCCTCACCTGCAGCTGGTACTGGGCTGTGGCTGGGACCACCCTGTGGGGCCGGCACCCCATTGCAGGGCTGGCATCCCACTGCATCCCTGGTGCCCCTTTGTGGGGCTGGCAGCTCAATATAGCCCCATAACACACTGTAGGGCTGGGATCCCATTTCGGGGCTGGCATCCCACTGTGGGGCTGGCACCCCGCTGCACCCCTGGTATCTCTTTGTGGGGTTGGTACCCCAATATTGGACAGGTATCTCATTGTAGGGCTGGCACTTTCTTGTGGGGCTGGTACCCCATTACATCTCCTGCACCCCACTGCACCGCTGTACCCCATTCCAGGGCTGGCACCCCATTGCAGGGCCACTCCAAGGGCCCTCCTGGGCATCCCAAAGCAAAGGCTGCTCTTGGTTCTTCAAACTCCAAGATCATTCTCCCTCCCCATCCCACTTTTTGCCAAGTTGCACAAAGGAAATGCAAAGCCAAACTTGGGGTGTTGGCCCCCCATCCCCATCCCCACACGGGGACTGCGGTGAGACAGGGCCAGGGGGCCTGCTGGGGACAGCAGGGGGAGGAACGGGGCCTTTCAAGTGTTTGCAGTGAAAAAAGAAAGAGAGAAAAAAGCAGAGAGTTCAAAAACTGCAGCTTTCCAAGGAAGAGCCAGGGTGGCTTCGCCCTCAGCCCCACTGAGCCGTGCACGGGATTGGGATCGGGAGATTCCTTCCCACACAACACCTCCCTGAGCAGGACCCCAGAGCTCACAGTGCCTGGGATAAACCCAACCAGAGCCACCACCCCACGGATGTACGGGGAGCTGGGAGCTCCACGTGACCCAGCACGACACGGACACGCCGCGTGGATGGACCCTGCCGTGATGCCAAGCATGGATCAGACAAGTTTTTCCCTCAGACTCATGACATCACCCTCTTGTCCAGAAAAAAAACCCCCAGGTGTCGGTTGGGAATCGTGGTTTTGGCACACAAATATTCCATTTCCCACGTGCCACAGCCTATCCAGGGGGACCAACCCCGCTCCCCAGGCAGGTGGAGCCTCTTTTCGGGGAGCTCTCCCCTCACCCCGCAACCAAAGCTCCCTGGAAGCGCTCCAGCTGCTGCAATTCCCACCACTCACCCCTCATTAGCATGGATGCTCGTTAGCCTAGCACTGAGACTAATCAATACTGCCATTAACCGACTCCCCGGAATTAATGCGCTTGAACCTGGCAGGCCGCAGGATATTGGTCATTTTTCCACTTAACCTGGCAGGAGGAGTTTTTCCCTTTGCTGGTGGCAGTGGATGACGGAGGGAAGCTGGGACAGTTCGTACCTACAGCTCCTGGCTGCTGGCTCACCACCAGCTTTGGGTTCACCATCACTTTTTGGTCATCCCAAGGCTGTCGGATGCTCCCAAACCTCAGGGAGCGCCATCAACACAGGGGATGGCAGCCCTGTCCCAAAGCTGTGGGGTTGGAGACCCTGGAGAGGGCTCTGGGCTCTCCATGGCAGCATGGGGACACCCAGAGAGTGACCTTCTGGTGCCACCCCATTCCTGCAGCTGCTCCCTCCCTTCTGCCCCAGGTTCTTGGCCCCGGAGCCCCGGGCAGGCGCAGCCGAGCTGCTCTCCCGGGCACCCCAGAGCCACCCTCCCCTGCTGCTCCCGCCGCCTCGCAGCGCCTCTGGCTAAACAGAGATCAGAAATGTTAGATCTTTCTTAACATCTCCTGCCAGCACTGTCAGTGGCCCTCTCCAGAGTACCAGGGCCCTCTGTTATGTAAACACAGCACATTCTCTGTCAAAGATTAAAAAAAAAAAAGCCTCATTTGCACATAAAAGCAGCCTCTGCACTAGTTACGGGCACTGTGGCATGTAAGGAAGACTGTAGGTTAAATTCAATAATAAAGTGGGGCGGCGCAGAGGTCCCGCTCCAGCTCCTTCTCCTGCAGCCCAGCCCCAGCCGGACCTGTGGCCACCAAGAGGTGCCGGCCACGAGCCCCTGGGATGGGACTGAGGAGGCACCGTGAGCTCCGGGCTGGGCTGTGGCTGAGTGACCCCCAGGCCCCTGACTGCCCTGTGCCAGGGACCCTGAGACCCCACCCTGTGCCCCCAGAGTGCTCATGGCACCCCGGCCTCCACCATCCCCATCTCCTCCCCTTGGCACCCCATCCAGAGCGGGGCTTGCTGCCCCCACACCCCTCCCCAAACATTTTTGGGAGCTGGCACCGCCCTCACACCCCAGCACGGCTCTGCCACTGCCAGAGCAGCTCCTGACCACCGAGGCACAATGAATGTGACACCGTGGCTGTGACACCCCTTGCTTCCAGCCCTCAGTGAGGCGGTGCCCACTGCAGTGGGGTGGCACCTTGGGGGGTCCCCGGCCAGGGCTGCCCCTCCCAGGGCCCGGCCAGCTCTGGGGATGGCGGCAGCCAGCCGGGCCCGCAGCCGGATCCGAGCAAATCGAATCAGAGCAGAAACTCCACTGTCGGAGAGACGAGGGCTGGGAAGTGTCACGGTAATCGTGTTAGAGCCAGCAGCGCCGCCGCTGCGCCGGGAGCCAGGGCCACGGCCAGGTGGGCACAGCGGGATGGGCACAGCAGGATGGGCACAGAGCAATGGGCACACAAGGGTGGCCGTGATGGGATGGGCATGGCAATGCCAGCACAGGGGCCCATGGCAATGCCAGCACAGGGGCTCACTGGACACCCAGATCCATCAGACCCAGTGAGAGGAGTGAGGGTCCAAGAGGGATCGGGACGAGGGCCAGCAGACCCGGACAGCTGCAGAAGGGGCAGAGCCAGGTGGCAAGAGGGGTCACGGTGGCGGCTGGCAGCGAAGGTGACAGGGACTGGGAGCTGATTCATTCCCAAATCACTGCGTGTCACCATCCAACACACGCGTCCCCACGGCCACCAGCCTGGCACCTGTGCCCCCAAGCACACCTGGCCGGCACGTGTGCCCCCAAGCCGACCTGGCTGGCACATGTGCCCCCAAGCACACCTGGCCGGCACGTGTGCCCCCCAAGCACACCAGCCTGGCACGTACGACCCCACGGCCAGCACCAGCCTGGCACTCGTGTCCCCGTGCAGGTTCAGCCCCGTGCACACCGAGCCCCGCTCACGTCCCCGCCGCCGTCGGGCGCCGCACGTCTCTGGCAGCCGGGCGCCGGGCACGTGCCGGCCGCGCACGGGACCACGCGTGCTCATCCGTGCTCCGGCGGCTCACGCTGAGCGCCCTAATTACCGCGTCTGGCCAGGCGGGCGGGCGCTGATAACGGGCACGGGACGGAGCCGCTGGGGGTTATCAGCCGGTGACAGCCGGGCCCCCCGCCGCCCGCGCCGCAGCCCGCTGGGACAGCCAGATCAAGGCGGCCTTTGGGGGTCTCCAGCGGGGGATGGGGTAAGCAGCCCCCTCAGGGGTGACCTCATTAGCACGGCCGAGCCCCAATATTGTTGTGGCCGGGCCTGGCACGCTACAGGCAGAGCCGCAGGATGCGAGGTCACCAGCGGCACGGTGTCGGTGCCAGCCTCTTGTCCCATCTGCTGTCGCTTCCTCGCTGTCCTGGGGGTGAGGGACAGCCTTTCCTGGGGCACCCACCCTGCCAGTCCCACTGTCACCAGGCTGGAGGGAGATTTTGGGTGTCCCTGGTGCTGTGAGGGGCTGGGTGGCAGCAGGAAAGGGCATTGAGGAGATAGATCAGTGTCACACTCCGGTCTCTGAGCCAAACCAGCCGCTGTCCTGGTGCTCCCCAGAGCTGCTCCATTGGTCTCATCCCAGAGCTACAACCAAGACATGGCACGGTCCTGCTGTGACACCAGCACAGCATCCACTGCTTCCGTGCCTCAGTTTCCCTGCCCCAGGGCTGGATCTTCCTGCACGGCGTTAGTCCAACAGCATGAGCGACAAACAAGGAGCGCATTCCCCATCCCAAGTGGCTAAAGACACCCCAAATGAACATGGACAAACACGGGCCGGTGCATTATTTCACTCGTTGGCTGGCGGCTGAATTCCAGGCAGCGGCGGGACGGGGGACGGCAGGGTTGGAGGGAGCACCGCTGACTCTTTAACCTTGGAACACTTGGCCTGGCAGGGAACTGGGGCCGAGCAGCGGCGGTAATTTGATCGGCGGGAGCCGGGCGAGCGCTGGCCCCGCAATCACCGGGAAAACGCCGACGCGGTGGAAATCGGCTGCCGCTGCCCAGCGGGACGTCACGGCGGGGCCAGGCGGGCACGGGGACACGGCTCAGAAGGACGGGCACGGTGTGGCAAGGAGCAGGCATCTGCCTCCGTCCAGTGCCACCCTGGCATCCCCAGGGGACACCGGGCAGGCTCCAGACCCGCGGTGACCCCCAGCCAGAGGACGCCGCTGTCCCCCCGTCCCGGCAGCGCGGAGCTGTAATTTATCACGCCCGCCCCTGACAGCTCCCTTTGACGGGGTCTCCGGGGGGGCCGAGCGATGCCTTTTGTCTGCCCAACAATTAATTATTTCCTGGCTAATGATGAACTCCGACTTGCCATGCAGGGAGCTGCTGCGTGCGGGAAGGAGCCGGCCCTCCCTCACCCCGCCGTGCCCCCTCCCCACCACCTCCCCCACGGTAGGGTGGGATGTTGGGGTACCCAGGGATAAGGCTGGGCTGTGGGACCCCTCTGCGTCTCACCATCCTTCTCATAGGCACGCTGGCCCCCAAAAAGGGCGCCCCAAAAGCAGGAGGGTGGTGCTGGGGCTGGCAGGATGGGTCCCCCTCGGGCGGTGCCGGCAGGTGGGTGCTGTGCTGTGCTGTGCTGTGGCAGCAGGTGCTGGCAGAGCTCTAAGTGCCGGTGGCGGCAGCCCCGGAGCGCTCCAGGAGCGGATAACCGGCTGATGGGGCCGAGCTAATGGAGAAAATCCATTTAGGATCACTCGATACTCTCCCCTGGGCTTTCATTACACCTCGGGGCTCCGCAGGGCACCGGGCCCTGAGCCGGCCTCTGCCAGCCCTGATCCCATCGCTGCCGGCTGGATGTCTCGGCAGAGGAGAGGGAGGGATGTGGGGAGGGATGGGGGGAAGGACAGCGGGGAGGGATGAGGGAAGAGTTGCAGAAAGGGATGTGCATGGGAAGGGATGCAGGGAGGGATGCAGGAAGGGATGTGCACAGGTAGGGATGCAGGAAGGGATGCAGAAAGAAATGCAGGAAGGGATGCAGAAAGAAATGCAGGAAGGGATGTCCATGGGAAGGAGTGCAGAAGGAAATGCAGGAAGAGATGTGCATGGGAAGGGATGCAGAAAGAAATGCAGGAAGGGATGTGCATGGGAAGGGATGCAGGAAGGGATGCAGGAAGGGATGTGCATGGGAAGGGATGCAGGAAGGGATGCAGGAAGGGATGTGCACGGGTAGGGATGCAGGGAGGGATGCAGAAAGAAATGCAGGAAGAGATGTGCATGGGAAGTGATGCAGGAAGAGATGCAAGAAGGGATGTGCATGGGGAGCGATGCAGGAAGGCATGCAGGAAGAGATGTGGATGGGAAGCGACGCAGGAAGGGACACAGGGAGGCTTGTGCACAAAGCCTGCAGCCCTGAGCTTGTAGCTGCAGGTGACAAGAGCGACGCCAGCAATCCCTGCGAGGGACAGGGACAAACTGGGGGCCGATGGGGCCTTGCCCTGGAGCAGCTCCCAAGGAGCCAGGCCTGGCTCGGTGCCACAGGCAGGAACAGGGACCCCTGGGGCTGCAGGCACTCAGGCCGAGCTCCCGCGGCGCGAAAGGCGACAGAGCCATGAAAAGAAGTAAAATAATTATCGGGCGCTGGCGGCTCGGGCTCCCGCCCGGCGCGTTCTGTTTAAGGCTAGTTAATAGCCAGTGTTCTCTGGTTAGGCCTGAATGACATTTCCAGAGTTATAATAACTGAGCTATTACTCGCCGTATTGATGCATTCCCCCCGCCGGCAGCGGCTCATCCCGCGCCGTGCCGCCCGGCCGCCGAAAGCTCCTTTAGTCAATAGCACTTCTATTTTTCATTACTCCCTGGAAATGTGGCTCTTGGAAGCTCATCCGTCATTCAATTACGCCCTGGTTCAGTCCTATCATACACGTGTCATAAAGTTCCTCAGATCTGAACTGCTGTTAATTTTCTGCGCCATCCCAAGGGGATGCCCGGGACGTGCCTGGAAAGCAACCAGGCAGCCGAGGGCATGCCGGGTACGGGCGCTCCCGGGAGCGGGGGCTGCGGCAGCGCCGGGGTGCCCGGGCGTGGGGGGCTCCGGTGCCTGAGGGGTCACCCCGGAGCTGGGACGTTGTCCCTTCCCTTCCCCGCGGCAGTGGCAGCGGGCCCGGCACCGCACGACCTTGGCAGCGCCGGGAATTTATTCCTGGGGCTGGTTTATTCCTTTATCAGGTGTTGGTTTAACAGGGTGAGCTTTCCACCCCCTCCCCTTCCCCTTTAATCCTATCGGCATCTGTGTTCGGCACGTCCGTACCCAGAATAATCACCTGCCTGGCAGATTTGTCACTTCACCAGATGTAATCGGGGAACTTTTCCTTCTTTCTTTTTTTTTTATTTTTTTTTTTATTTTTTTTAATTTTTTTTTCTCTTTCTCTCTTTTTGAAACTCTCCTTATTTTCTGTTTCTTAGAAGCTGCAGCTCGCGGGCAGAGGCGGCTGCTGCAGGCAGTACCTGCTCCAGGTCACCCTCCCCAAACCCAAGGGTTTGCTTTGCTCAGCTCTGCTCTCCAGCTGAGTTTTGGCTGAGGGGAGGATGACAAGGCAGTGGCACAGAGGGTGGATGCCAAAAGCTGTGCCACAATGGCTGTTCCTACCATCCTCTGCTGCCAGAGGCGCACCTGGATGGGCACAAACCCTGAGCCAGGGGGGAAAATGGGCTCAGGATGAGGTAGGGGGGATGTCAGGGATGGGGGATGCTGAGTCAGGGGGTTGCCAGGTCAGGAAGATGAAATGTTGAGAGTATGGCAGGTCAGGCGGATGCAGAGGTTGCTCACATGTCTCTGCACAGATGCCAAGGATCTGCAGGTCCTTAAAAACTCACACCCAAGAGGTGATGTTGCTCCTGCTCCACCCTCTACACACCCCCAGGCACCATTCCTGCCTTCCCACCATGGAGTGCCTGTGGCTCTCTCCCAGCCAGGGGAGATCCCTGCCCGTGTTCTCCTGTCCAGAGCGTCCTGTCCAGTCCCCTCATCAGTGCCTGGGTGGTCTCAGCCACTCCACGTGGCCTCCCAGCGGGACAATGACCTGGTCACTGTCCTGCTCCTCCGCGCTCTGGTCCCGCAGGACCTCCCACGCGCTGCTTTCCCTAAGCTCAGGACGGACACACGCCCCGGTGGGACGGACACACGCCCGGGTGGGACAGACACACGCCCCGGTGGGACGGACACACGCCCCGGTGGATGCCAAAACCCTGTCACTTGTCAGCTCCTGGGACAGCCACGCTCCTGCCCGGCCTTTTCCTGCTCCTCGGACAGCTCCGGCCGGCTCCGAAGGGATTGATAAACAAATATTCCCATCAGGAGGACGAGCCAGGAGCAGCCCAGCCACGAGGCTGCCACGAGGCTCTCACAGCCCCGGGACGATCACCAGACTCTCAGTCACGCTGGAACAGCCTCTACCCCAGCTCTGATCCGGGAAACTGAGGCAGGGAAAGGTCTGTGGATGTGCCGGGTGAGATTGTGTGAGATGGGCAGCCCCTGAGCATCCTGTGCCCCCGGGGCAGCCTCTGCCAGCCTGGCATTTCCCTGCTCCCCTCCCAGCCCAGGCTCCCGCTTCGCTCTGGGCACGGCTAATGACCGGCCTAATTGATCTCTGACGAGGCACCAGAGATCGATGCTGGATCCCGCTCCAGGCTCTGCGAAAAGCCATTTCTCCTGCCCGGCCGGGCAGCACCGCCCCTCGCCCGCAGGGAAGCGCCCATCGATCGGGGCAAGGATCGATCGGGTGGAGAGGGGATGGAGGGGAGGGCGGCCACCCCCGCCGAGGGGACTGCGGGGAGCACCCCCGGCAGCCCTTTTGCTTCAGCCCCGGGCCACCGCAGGCTCCAGGAGCTCCCTCCGCTCCCAGCGGGTCCGGGCGGGGCTCCTTGTCGCCGTTCCAGGTGACACGGGGCACAGCCAGCAGCGAGGGGGGCTCCTCCCTGACACCTCCGGCACAGGAGCAGGCTGGGGGGTCCCGGTGCCCCCGGGAAGGGAGGGGGCAAACAGAGGCACGGAGCCCAGCGGTCCCGGTGAGGTCACGGTGCCAGCAGATCCACACTGATCTCCTCGCCTGACTCTTCCCCTCTTACTCCTTCCCCTTGTGTCCCACCGGCCAAATTTGACCTAATTTGGTGCAACCGGCCCGGGGTCTTCACTTGTCAGTGCCCCCCTCCTCCCCTCTCCTTTCACTGGGGTTTAAGCCTTTTCACTTGGTCCATTCAGCCCAAGACTAATCAGATTAAAGCCCTGCCCGGGGTGCTGCCTCCCCTCGCACAGATTCACCCCCTTAACCCCCCTCCCCTCGCTTCACCCCCTTTTTCCCCCCATCAGGTTTTGGCAGCCAGCTCCAAGGTCCGGGCATGGCCATGCCAGGGGTCAGTGGTGGCACCAGGTGGCCTTGTGTCCCCAGGGAAGGGCACAGAGGGGGGGTTCTGGGGGGGACACAGGGGGGAACATCCTTCTGGAACGAGGAGGGTGCAAGACAGGGATGAAGAGGGCGGCAGGACGGGGGTGAAGGGAGTGGCAGGACAGGGATGAAGGCAGCACCAGCCACAGGTCTCCAAAGCCATCCTGCTCTTTGAAGAATCCCTCTTCCTCCTCCTCAGCCTGGCTTCACATCCCAGGTCGAGCTAAAGGAGCATTGAATTTAGGAGAAATTTAGGGAGAAAAGGGTACTTTTTTTTACTTTTTCCCCTCTTTTCACCCAGAATCATGAGCGGATGAGGGGTGAAGCCAGGACCACTGTGCCCACCCTGGAGCCCCCCACAAGACCCAACACCCAGAGACTGGGGTCACCCACCAGCCCCCACACCCTGGCACCCTGCAGCTTTGGGAAAGAAGCAGTTCCCCACTAGAAACTTCCTGGCTTCATCCCACATGCTCCAGCCCCAAAAATCACCCAGTGCCCCCACCTAAACCTGAACCACCGATTTCCATCCCCCTTGGCCCAGCTCTGCACACAAACGCATTCGCCACGGCCCCCTCCCCGGGCAGGGATTGTATGCAAAGGCGGAGAGGAGGAATGAATAATTCATCCCCGCTGTCTTTCAGAATTACACTGTGGAAAAAATAAATCTGAGACTACTATATATTAAAAAAAAAAAAAAAAAATACAGGAGAAAGGAGCCGGGGGCGCGGGGAGGCCGCGCTCGGTTCGCGGCCCCCGCGGCCGGAGCGGGATGCGGGGATGAAAAGCGCCGGCGCGGCCGCGGCTCCTCTTCCATTGAGCGACTCCACATTCAGGTCCGTGCGGAAACCACCGGAATCCCTTCCTGTGCTTTGTTCTGCGGCCCTTTCAGCGGGGGCTTACGGGGCTGGGCAGGGGGCGGCGGGGAGGGGGGGGGCACAGGGCTGGGAAGGGGGGGGCGCCCTTTGAAGAAACCCACTCATGCGTTCGGCTGGTTGAGTTCAAGGGGCGGCGGGTGGGGGGCGAGGCGGGGCTGGGATGGGTGAGGGGGGTCTCTGCTGGGTGAGAGGGGGCTACTCCGGCTGGGGGGCTGCACTGGGGTGAGCAGGGGCTGTGCTGGAGTGAGTGAGGGGCTGCCCTGGGATTGCCCTGAGGTCAGCAGAGCACTGTTCTGGTGACGGGGGGGCTGCCCTGGTCATGGGGCTGTGCTGGGGTGAGTGGGGGGCTGCCCTGGGTGAGCGGGGGGCTGCCCTGAGGCGAGCAGGGGGCTGCCCCCAGTGAGTGGGGGGCTGCCCCCAGTGAGTGGGGGGCTGCCTCCAGTGAGTGGGGGGCTGCCCCAGTGAGTGGGGGGCTGCCCTGAGGCGAGCAGGGGGCTGCCCCCAGTGAGTGGGGGGCTGCCCCCAGTGAGTGGGGGGCTGCCCTGGCCGGAGATCCAGTGTGCCCCACCTGGGCTCAGCCAGACCCCCCTCAACACCACCCTGCCAGCCCCTCTGCAATCCCAGCAGGAAGGAGGGATGCTCTGCCCCATCCCAGAGGGGTCCCAGCTGGGTTTTGGGCTATGCCCTGACCCCTCCTGGTGCCCACAACGCCCTGAACGGGACCAGCCCTGCCCGCAGCCCCCCTCGCAGCTGGCGGGGGCCACGTGCTGCCGCGCAAACGGGGAGGGGAGGAAGCGGGAGGCACTTTAATTTGGCTATTTAAAAATAAAGAAATAACGCAGGCTTTGAAAGCCCGGAGGGGTCCCAGCGGAGGGACCTCATCCCCCCTTCAAAGGCCGCCTCTGCTTTCTTCCCCCCGCTCGCAGCACACAAAGGTGCACAAGCACTTTCGTCTCTGTGGAAAGACCTTTTTAATTGGTTCCAGGCAGAAGGTTAAAATCTCTCCCCTTCCCTGTGCGCTTGGCTAAGAGGGGAAAGGGGGGAAAAGGGGGGGAGGCAGGGAGGAAGGGTTGTGTGGAGGCAAAACAACTCTGCCTGGCGTGAAGGGGCTGAGCCGGGGGGCACGAGGGGCCAGCATCACCAGCATGGGGTCCAGGGTCACTGAGGGTGACAGGGATCCAGGTGGGAGCAGGGGAGACCCAGAGGGCTGTGCTGGGGGCACTAAAGGGGCTGTGCCAGGCTCTGGGGCAGGAGGTGCCCCTGGGAAAAGGGAGATGCTCGGTGTGAGGTTGCTCGGTGCTTCCACGGGAATGCAGGGTTTGAGGGTTTCTGCAGATTCCCCCAAAAAAGTGGGTGGAAATGTGGTGCCTGGGGTCTTCCCATGGGAAGTTGGGCAGAGCAGGAGGGCACCCAAGGGGCTGCTCCCACCTCCACGTGTCTCCCCATGACCACAGAGTACCCTGGGCACATCCCCATCCACAGCGGGGTGACCCCTGCAGGGCATCCCAGAGAATTCACATGGAACCCAGTCCCTCACCCTTCCCACTCCCGTCCCACGACACTGCCATCGCCATCCTCCTGGCCCTGCCATCCTCCCATCCCTGCCATGCTTCCAGCACTGCATCCTCCTGGCCCTGCCATCCTCCCAATCCTGCCATCCTATCCCTGCCATGCTCCTGCCACTGCCATCCTCCCAATCCTGCCATCCTCCCAGCACTGCCATCCTATCCCTGCCATGCTCCTGCCACTGCCATCCTCCCAGCTTTGCCGTTCTCCCAGCACTGTTATCCCCCCTATCCCTGTCATCCTCCTATCCCAGTTCTCCATCCCAATACTGCCATCCTCTTGGTCCTGCCATCCTCCCAGCCCTGCCATCCTCCCAGGTGCCATCCTCCCATCCCTGCCATCCTCCCAATCCTGCCATCCTCCCAATCCTGCCACCCTCCCAATCCTGCCATCCTCCCAACCCTGCCATCCTCCCAATCCTGCCATCCTCCCAATCCTGCCATCCTCCCAATCCTGCCACCCTCCCAATCCTGCCACCCTCCCAATCCTGCCACCCTCCTGGTCCTTCCATCCTCCCAGCCCTGCCATCCTCCCAATCCTGTCAGCCTCCCAATCCTGCCACCCTCCCAATCCTGCCACCCTCCCATCCCTGCCACCCTCCCAATCCTGCCACCCTCCTGGTCCTGCCACCCTCCCAACCCTGCCATCCTCCCGGCCCTGCCATCCACCCAGCACTTGGGTTTCCTTTCACGGAAGGGGGAGCTGAGAAAAACGCATCAATTATTGAGCCGGGGCGGCGAGCCCGCCGCGTCCCCCTTGCTGATGCCGCTCAGGTAGAGCCGCGCGAGCCGCAGTCAGACACCTCTAACACGATTAAGCTGCAGGGCTCTGCCAGCGCGCTTCAAGGTCAACTTCTCCGAGGCTGACAAAAGGCACGGCGGGCAGCGGCTCCCCCCGCCCCCGCCCCGGGCGGCAGCACGCTGGGGACGGGCAGCAGCAGCCCGGAGAGACGGCACCGGGACAAGGGGAGCTCCAGGGCAGGATGGCAGGGGTCCCACGGGGAGGGGGATGCAGCGCTGGGGCAGCCGGTGGGATGGGGGGGATGCAGCGCTGGGGCTCCCAGTGGGATCAGGGTGCAGTGCTGGGGCTCCCGATGGGATGGGGAGGTAGCAGAACTCCCAGAGGGATGGGGGATGCAGTGGTGGAGCTCCCAGTGGGATCAGGGTGCAGTGGTGGAGCTCCCAGTGGGATCTGGGTGCAGTGCTGGGGCTCCTGCTGGGATGGGGATGTAGCAGAACTCCCAGAGGGATGGGGGATGCAGCACTGCGGCTCCCAGTGAGAGAGGGATGCAGTGGTGGAGCTCCCAGTGGGATCAGGGTGCAGTGCTGGGGCTTCTGCTGGGATGGGGATGTAGCAGAACTCCCAGAGGGATGGGGGATACAGCACTGGGGCTCCCAGTGGGATTTGGGTGCAGCGCTGGGGCTCCTGCTGGGATGGGGATGCAGTGGCCGGGCTCCCAGTAGGATCAGTGTGCAGGGGTAGAGATCCTGCTGGGATGAGGATGCCACATGCTGGGGCTCCCACTGGGAAGGAGACTTGGCCCAGGGTTCCCAAGCCCAGGACCCGCTGTGTCCCTCTGCAGCAGAGCCGCTCCTGTCAGGCCATGCAGCAGGAGCGGGTCCAGCCCGGCCGGCTGCACGTGGAGCAGGAATTGGATCCAGATGTTTCCCCCAGCAGCCGGAAACCGCTTCCCCCCCATCCCGAAAAGTGCTCGGCAGCCCCTTGCACAGCCCCACACGGCCTCGGTGGGGACCAGCCCCGGCCAGCACGGAGCTGGGATCCACCCCGGCGTGGCTCTGGAGGGGACAGAGGGGTGGCAGTGCCAGCTCTGCCGTGGCTTGGCGTTTGGGTACTCACAGTGACAGGAGCCCTGGGCTGGCACAGCCACGCTCCACCCCGTGCTCATCCTCATCCTGCTCATTCCCTTCCAAAACCACCCTGCTCCCATGCACAGCGAAGGAGGGACAGCCACCCTTCCCGTGCTCCACCAGCACCCCCGCACAGAGCAGGGATGGGTGCTCACCAGGATGGGTGTCCCCTGGACGGGGCGCTCACTGTGCCAGTCAGAAGGCAACAAAGCCATAAAAAAACCCCCAAATCTCAGCAGGGGAGGACCCAGCCCCGATATCTGGGCGCACATGGGTTGGGGAAAGGCTGACAGCTCCAACAACGGGGTGCATGACACTGGTCACCCCCAGCACCATTCCCCAGAGGTCTCCCAAAGGACACCACAGCCACAGGTCCCTGCCACCACCTCAAGGCATCTCCTGCTTTGGGGAGGGTTCCCAGGGCAGTTGGGATGGGGAAGCAGCTTTCTGACTCTGTCACAAGAGTGAGGAAAACCACCTAAAAACCTCAAAAACCCATTTGAGGAGCCAGAACCCAAATTTCCCCCCCCTCCCGTTATTTAAAGCCCATTCAGTTCTCAAGTCCTGCAATGATGCAAGAATCTCAATTACCATTAAAAGAATGCGTTCCTGCTCCTCCATTACGGAGAAAAGCCTGAAAACCAACCCTTGGGAATTCCACAACTCTAGAAAGAAGAAAAATAAAATATTCATGTAATTTAGATTATTTAAAACGTGGCAGTTGGTAAACCAGCTTCTGCACTGGAGGGAGCTGGGGGTTGTTCACACCTTGCAGAAGGCCAGGAATGGGTCAGGGCTGGAAAACCCAGTCCTGGCCACGCAGAGCCCAGTGCCACCCTGGGCACCCAAAGCCCAGGATCTGGCATTAAATGGGTTTTTAAACACCTCTGAGCTTCTGGGCTGCAGCGCAGCGGAAGGACAGCAGGTTATTTTTATCGTTGCATTAGTTCCAGTTTAATTGCCGGGATGTCATTAACGGCACGGAGCAGGGTCCGGGCATGGGGACACTGACGTCTGTGTGTCCTGTCCCAAACCCCTGCGTGTGCCTCTCCTCCCAACAGAGCTTGGTGACAACCAGGGACAGGAACCATTGACCAGGGACAGGGCCAGGAGCCATCAGCCAGGGCTGGAGCCTTCCAGCTCATCCTCTCCTGGCCCAGATGTTCCTTCTCCTCCAGCTCCACCCAGCAGCTCCAGGGAGGAGGACTCCCTCCAGACCTCCTCCTGTGGCTCCCTCCAGACCTTCTTCCTCCTCTTCCTCTCTCCATGGTGGGTCTCAGTTCCCTCCAGTGCTCCACAACTGAGAATTCTCCTGCTGTCCCTGATTCTCCAGCCCTGGGGTTCCATCACGTCCCACCAGCCCACCCCGCCTGGGACCACCCCCCCCATCTGCTCCCTTCACCAGCCCCTCTCGGAATTCCCACATCTCCCACAGAGCCAAACACCCCTGGGTTGTGCCAGAGCCAGAGGCCGGGATCTCTCAGGTCACCCAGAGCTGGGACACACACTCAGCTCTTCCCTTGGCTGCTCCCAGCAGGAGGAAACCTCCCACTGGTGCTGACCCAAGACCCTTCCCAGCCCTGGAGCTGAGCCTGTCCCAGGTTTCACACCCCAAGGGGCTGGGGGATGGCACTGCCACCGTGGGGACCCTCCGCTGTCCCTGTCCCCTCTGTGCTCACACGGAGCAGGAGAGCACAGGGGAGCAGAGCCACTGCTGAGAAATCACCTTGGAGGAAACCAAAGCTGCCCATCAGCCACCCCACTAATGGCACACGGGAATGGACACGGGACTGCCCTCCCAGGCCTGCCAGCCGTGTCCCAGCCAGGTATGATCCCAACAGCTTTTCCACAGAAAAGACAGGATTGTGATGCCAACACCTGCCTGGAGCACTGGATCATGCCCAGCACAGTGCCCCCAACCCACCAGGCACTGGCCAACCCCCAACCAGGCTCCACAGCCCCCTCCCAGCCCAGCAGCCCCCAAAATGCCGGATAGGATCGGACACAGAATGTGGGATTTGCTGGGGGTACCTTCCCACAGAAGCCTCAGAGCAGGTCAAGGCTGCCAGAAATGCCCCAGCAGGCTGGGCAGGGATGGGCAGGGTCACAGGAAGGCAACAGTGGCTTAACCTCAACAGGGGAATGGCTCCCAGCAGGGAAAACCTGGCCAAGGAGGATCAGGCCCAGGTGGACACACTGGGGAGCCGGGACGCAGAGCTGCATCCCACGGTCCAGGACACCCCCTGTACCAGTGCCCCTGCACCAGTGCCTCCCAATTCAGCACTGGGGAGGTGACACCTGGCAGGGACAGAGCCACATGGCTCCTGCAGAGACCATTGACGTTCCTGGGTGGATTTGCTTTATAGGGTCAGGGAGGAAGGAACCAGCGCGGAGATATTTAAGTGGCGTTTCAACCATCGGAAAAAATTAGAGTCACAATATTAATTAATCCTCAAAGCACTTTACGAACATTAACTAATTAAGCCTCCCAACCCCTCTGCGAGGTGGGAAAGGTATCATTGTCCTCGTTTCACAGCTGCGGAAAACGAAGCGCGCGGAGGTGACGTGACTCGCCCAAGGTCGCTGCCAGCCAGGCAAAGGTGGGAACAGGATCCCCAAATCTGCCCCTCGCTCCTCAGCAGGGCAGGATCCAGCACTGGATCCCAGGAATGCTGGATTCCAGCACCCCGAGCCAGGTCCCGGCATCCTGATCCCCACCCAGGGCAGGGTGGAGAGGGACAGACCAGGACCTGCACCCACAAAGGAACGTCCCGGGGTAAAACCCACCAGAGCCAGGGGCAGGGAGTTAAAACAGAAACCACCGAGGGGTTTTATGGAAAGCCCCACCGACCCTGCGCGGTTTAAAAGCGATTAGAGCCCTGCCTGGGTTATCAACCGGCGTCTCAATCCCGCGGCATCGATCCGGATAATAGCCGGCAATTGTTCAGATACAATATCATAAAGTCACTTTAACTACAGCCATAAAGCTTCCCCCGCCTGCAGCACCGCTGGGCTCCCCGCCTCGCACCGGGGACAGCACCGGGGCCCCGGCACCGCCAGCACCTGCTCGGGGCTGGGGATGGCAGGGGGAGCCCTCTGGGACCCCCTGAACGGGGAAAGGATCCTCAGGGATCGCTCCCCGCTTCCATGGCTGGGAGCAGAGGGAATGTGTCGCCGCCCGGGGCTCCCCGTGGTGTCACTCCTGGGAATCGGCAGTGCTGGGGCTGGGGAGCTCCAAGGCAGCTGCTGAGATCTGATGTTTCAAGTTTTAATCTGTGGGATTGATGGGAATTGGGAGAAATTGGGGGGGGGTCCCCCCTAAATGTCCCTGTACAGCAGCCAGGATCCCCCTGCTCCCCGGTTTTGTCCTTGTTCCCAGCACAAGGAGCTCCCAGCTGGGCGGTGTCGGGATCTGGCTCCTTCACCTCCTTCCCACCCCCAGCACCCCATCCCAGGAGCTCCCACTCTGTGCTCCCTGCCCTGGGTCACCGGGAGTGCCACTGGAGAGCACGGCTCTGAAGGACACTGCCGGAGAACCCCGCCAGAGAACCTGGATTCCTCACCCTCCGCTTCCTCACCCTCCGCTTCCCACTGCTTAATGAGCACAAAATATTTCCATGTTGCCAATTACTTGGTTCGTTTGTGCTGCTGCGGGCAGTGCTGGCGCAGGGAAAATCCCCCCCGGAGCCAGCCTGGCCCCCAGGGAGCAGGGAGAGCCCTGGCTGGGTCTCCCCAGGGCTGAGCATCCCCACCCTCACCACGCACCCCGACACCCCCAGACCCCTTGCCCTGGGGTCACCCTCATCAGCACCCTCCTATCGACATTCCCACGTCCCCAGTGACATTCCCATGGCCCCAATGTGACACTGACGGCTGCAGTGGGAAAGCAAGCCCTTCCTAGGATTTAAACAAGCCTTTGGAGGATTTGGAAAAGGCTTTGGAACCCTTTTTTTCAGTTGTCTCCCAGCAGACAATGGTTTGGGGTCCAACCTATTGGTGCCACTTTCCAGCTCGGAGAAAACCCCGAGTGGCACCAGAGATGTGCCAACCTCAGATGGGTCCAACCCTTCTCCCATCACATCCCCAGGCAGGATTCCCAGCTGGAGCCCTCTCCCCTGGCCGGAATTGCTGCTGTGACCATCACCACAAAACCATTCCAGCAGGTCGGTCCCGGGAGCCGCCTTCCTCCCACCTGCGCCCATAAATCCTCCCTCCACCCGGAGCAAGGAAGTGATTTATAAGGTGGAATAAATATCACAACGTTTAAGGAAAAATATAAAAAAAGTCACAAAAATCCATCCAGCTGGATTCCCCTTCCCACGGGAATGGGGCTTTGGTGACACCGGGATTTTGGGGCAGCGAGGGACACACCGGGAAGAGGCCGGAACGGATTGGGCTTTAGCGCTGCCAAACCACCTGGATGCGGGATGCACGCCGGAATCAGCCACGGATCTGAGCCACCGTGTCCCCACATAGATCCCAAACCAGTGTGGAAGGAGCTGGGGGCCTCCAGTCCCTCCTCACAGAGCCCTGGGCTCTGTGGACACGAACAAGGGACTTCACTGCGGACACCCCAATCCCTGCTCCCAGCTGAAATTCCCGTATCCGGCCCCGGAGCGGGCGGACGCGCTGTGCAGCAGAACATGGCGCTGTGAGAGCCATGTCCTTCTCCATCTCTCAATCACTCCACCAACATTAATTCCCTAATTTAGCCCCTGGCAGCGATCCTCACCTTACCCATGGAGAAACTGAGGCTGGGGGAGGGAGAAGCCATTTGTCTCCGGGTAATGAGCTGGAAGCCGGATCCGGGATCAACCCCAGCTCGGAGGATGAGAGTCCCTGCTCCTGATCCAAAGCTTTCTATCATAAAAGACAGCATTATGATTTATGATTATCATTAATCAGCTTTGAAATGGAGTTGATTTTCCTGGAGTCCATATCCCAGCTGCGACACTGAGCTCCGGACATTCCCCCACTGCCGGCGCTCCGCATCCCAGTGTCGGGAAGAGCCAAGGAACCATGGAAAACTGCAGACAGCGGCAGGATGAGCCTGGAGAGGCAGCGGTTGGGTGGCTGGAATTGAGGTCCACTGACCCCAGGAACCATCACGGAGAGGGGAAAGCTGGGAGTGCCAGGAAGAGCAGGCAGGGAGAGCCGGGAGCTGAAGGTCACTCGCGGCAATGAGCGTTAGGAAGGCCGGCACTGGTTGGGCTGGATGCTGCCTCCAGAGCACACATCCTGCAAAGGCGATCCCTGTTCCCAAGCTCTGCCAATTTGGCCTTAAATCCCACCTCAGAGGGTCAGGAGCAGTGCCAGGGCTTGGCGGGGCACACCATCCTGGTGTTCCACAGGACTCGGCACCCGCGCGGCTCCGGCCAAACCAATCCTCGTGACCCCACGGTGATCCAACAAAGGGGTGGAGGGAGCCTGGAGCCAGAAGCCACTTCTATTCCAGACAGGCTTGGATCCTCTGTTGGAAACCACACAGGAGCACCATTTTGACCAGCATTTACAGCCGGGGCGGGTGCCAGAATTCCCGTGTGCCAGCGCCGCATCCAACGGCGGTTCCACAACAATGGGACAGTCACAGGCACGGCACAGCCTGGCAGGGCCACAGCTCCATCCCGAGTCCCTCAGCCAGAACCAGAGGGCAGCAGGTTCTCCCAACCACCCGGCATGAAAGGGTCTTGAAAAAGCCAAGGAGAGAGCCTGGAGTGTTCCCAAGATGGACACCAAGCCCTGAAGCACGAGGCTGCTCCCGAGGGAAAAACCTTGCAGGGTTCAGGATAACAGTGATTTCCCAAAAAAAGGATTTTGGAGCTGACCCAGTCCTCTCCCAAATCCCCCATGGGGAGGGGACGGGGAGAGCCCCCACCCTAAAATGGGGATCCCAGGAGCTGATGCAGGGGCGAGAGAGCAGCCGGCCACACAAAGGGAGGGAATTCCAGCGACAGGGTTTGCACAGGTTTCTTTAAAATGCAGAAAAAAAGTGGAGCAGAGCAACGGGAAAATTGAAACATCCAAACACCAGGAGGGAGGGAAACCCTCCAGGAGAGCATCTTTTCCCAGAAGCATCTCTCCCACCTCCCACCCCACTCCCCTGGATGCCCTTCTCGGTCGGAGCTGAGAATTGGGAGAAATTTGGGAAAAGTCCCTTTGGAAGCGTTGGCACATCGGCCCTGGCTCCAGCAGCTCCAGCGCAGTGTCGGGTAAAAATAAAACACAATTTGTGGGCACAGTGTGAGAAGAAGGGGATGGTGAGCAAACCAGCTTTGTGGGACGGGAAGCTGGGAATTCCAGCGGAATTCGGAAATTTCTGGATTTGGGAAAAAGCTGATATTCCCGAGGTGAAGGGGGAGAGGGGCTGACAAAAGGTCCTTTAGATTTCAGGGAAAACAACGGCTGCTGTATCGTACAAAAGCACCGACGGCTCCAAAATAACCTTGGAAGGAAAACGCCCATCCCAGAACAGGGCGGCTCCGCCAGCACGGGGTGGGGATGGAGGGATGGAAAGGGACACACGGACACGGCTCAGGCCCAGCTCCACCGACCCCGGCGCCGCTCCGCGATCCGGCAGCGCCGGGGCCGTGCCAGCATCTCCCGACCCTTCGGAAGCCGGGTACCCCCGGCCCCCCTCCCGCCGTCCCGGGGGGCTCTGCCCCGCGTTTTTCCACTCAATTTCCTTCCCGCGTCGGCAGGAGATAAATCCCTCTGCCGAGGCAGGCGGCCGGAACGGCAAAGCCAGCGGTGCCAAGTTTAATAAGCAACCCTGATCGAGAATCCAGATAATAATTGGGATTATTGAGCTGGCTGGGAAAGAGCTTCCTCAGCTCCTGACGGCACCAGCGCCCGGCACCGGGGTGACAATGACACCCCGTGGGGGTCACCAGCGGAGCTGGGACATTGATGGGAGGCTGGGATGCTCCCGAGGAGCAGCGGAAGCCAATCCATCATCGAATAGTAAAATAAAATCAAAATAATAAATCCCTTTCCGAGTGCTCCATGCGCCGTCGGCAACTGCGGCACAAGGGAGCCTGTGCCCCCGAAATCCCATGGGAAGACCCTGGGGGCCCCAGCTCCATCCCCACTTCTGCAGGAGCTTCCCTGCATCCCGATTTTGGGGGGGGACACGCGGAGCCGGCGCCGTCCCAGCGCCTGCGGAGAAGCTCAGCCGCCGAAATAATCCCGTCGCGGTTGGATTTTGTGCAGGGCACGAGGTCCAGGGGCTTTTTTTCCTCAGTGGAAACAGGATTGGAAAAGGAAAGAATTGGGATTTTTTTTCGAGTTCTCTACAGGGTCAGGCTGATTTTATTTTACTGCAAATATAAATAGGGGTTTTGATAAATAAATAAAAAAAAAAAAAAAAGAAGACAGTTTAAATAAAACCCCCCTGGAAGACACGGCACGGAATCCAGAATCCTGGCAGGAATAGCTATAGCCGGGCTGAGTGCTCTGGAATATTTGTATTTGCTGTCTAAACACTTTATCTCTTTCCCAGCACATGGGTGAGTTTTGCTCCCGTGTAATGTTCAAGGAAAAAATAAACCGAGACGGATAATTCCTCCTCTTCTGTGGGGGGAAAAAGAAAAATCTGACAAAACTTGGCTGAACTGGGGGAAACAGGAATATATTTCCAGGGAAATTCAGCCAAACGCCAAGGAAATAGATGGAGGAGGCAATTGGGATGTGGAGAGAGGAGGAAGCTGGGGATGGAATGGGGCTTCCCCATTCCCAGTTCTTAAAAATCCCCATTACCATTTATTCCCCTTTTTTCCCAAAGTCGGCGGCGCTGGGAATCGAAGCCGAGAAAGAGGTTTGGGTTTGGCACAAAAGAAATCCAGAGTTGGATTCCTGGGGGATTTTGGGGCTGGTGTGGGGAAGGAGCAGAAACAAAAAAGTCCATTCCTGGAGTCGAACAAAAAAAGGAATTGAGCGATGGGTGTAAAACTCTGCGGATCCTGGGAACACTTCGGCAGCGTGGTGGGAATACCAGTGATGGGAATAGAGGTGGTGGGAATGCTGGTGCTGGGAATGCTGGTGCTGGGAATGCTGGTGCTGGGAACACCGGTACCAGCACGCACAGGGAGCAGCGGCTCCGGGCCCAGCACCATGATGGTGTTTAGCAGGACCGACCTGGCACGGGCAGCTCCGGCATTTGCACGGACACATGCCTGTGCCTGGAGGTCAAGTTTTCCAGGGAAAACAAAAAAATCCCACAAAACAAGGCCGGAGCAGCTGGAAACATCAAGGACAGCAGAAAAGTGGGAAGTCAGGAAGAGGTGATGCGCTGGGGAAGCGCAGGGGTGTATCCCACTGGAACCCACCATGTCACAAGTTTATCCCATGGGATCTCACCAGGACACAGGTGTATCCCAAAGGATCCCACCACAGCACAGCTGTATCCCATGGGATCCCACCATGGCACAGCCCCAGCAGGACATGGCTCGGCCCCGTGGCCGTTCCTCTCCCAGCAGCGGCATCACTCGCTGCTCCGCTGGGCCTTGGGAAGCAAACATGGGAAGAGGGGAAAAATTTAAAAGGGAAGGAATTACCAAAAAAAAAAAGAAAAAAAAAGTCAAAATCCCTGTTTCTGCATCCCTCTCCCGCATCCCTCTCCCTTCATTAATGACCCAAAGGAAAATGTCGAGCGGATCCGAGCGGGGCTCGGCACGGGAGCGCGGCTCTCGCTGCCCCGGCGCTGATTGGCTTCACCAGAGCCGAGCGCCATCGATCCCGGGCTTTGTGCCGCAGATGGAGACGGATCCATGGGCAAGCTGGGCCAGATGGGGTGACCCCCAAACTGCCAGCACCTCCACCCCTTTGGAAGGGCTCTCTCTGCACCCCTCGCTGCCTTGGGCAGCCCTCATCAAGGGCACAGGGAAGGGGAACTCGTTCCCCTCCCTTCATTATTATTCCAGGGAGCAAATTTTCCTCCCTCAGAATATTTTCCCCCACTGTTGTTGCTTTGAGTGCCTCATCCCCCTCTGAAGTTCGGGACCCCCCACCCCGTGTGGGGGCACAAAGCCCGGCTTCAATCGGAGGTGGGGGCTCTCCCAACCCCTTTGGAGAAGGATCCCCTTTCCCCCCCATCACATCCACGGCACATGGAGGAGCCACGGGAGCTGCCGCAGCCCCGAGGGACACGGGGGAGATTCCAGGGGCAGAGCAGGACCCAGCAATGTGGAGCCCAAAGTTCTTCTCTGCATCCCAGCGGGGACAAGGACACTCCTGGCTCCCTCCAGCCAAAGCAGCAAATCCCATCAGGATCAGGGCTCATCCCAGTCTCTTGCCGAGGGATGGGATAAGGTCAGGACGGGATAAGGTCAAGAGGGAAGTGGAGGAGTGGAGCAGGATTTGTCCAGGACAGGGATGGGATAAGCTTTGAGGGCCTCTGGTTTGTACACCCCTTCCAAAATGAAGGATGTGCCCTAAAGGTGACAGCTGTCCCAGACAGTGCTGGCAGGGAGGTGTCACATCAAGGGAAGCGCCAGGAATGCTCCCGGGCTCCGAGCACCAGCACAGCCCCGCCTCGCCAAAATCCACAGGGCTTTGATTTCTCCACGGGTTTAGGGCTCAACAAGAAAATTTTGGCAAAATCACTTCCCAGCCGCCCTTTAGGGTGAAGCTCCAGGCTGGCAGCTGCACGGCCGGGCACCTCCCCACCACCAAGCCCAACTCACAGCGTCGGACAGCACAGCTGAAGCCATCGGGTGACCCCGGCGGTGACCCCGGCGGTGACCCCAGCCCTGCCCTCCACCCCCTCCCAGCACAGCCCCTCTCACATCCCCCCACAGCCCCCGCTCCAGCTCGGCTTTTGAGCCGGGAGCCTCATTAGGAGGTAATTAGCTCCGGAACAATGGGAAGCTCTTTAGCAGCCCAGGCACAGCGGCAGCAACAAGCCAAGGGGGATCGAGGGAGGAGAAATAAATAAATAACAACACTGTGACCACCCCGGAACGGAGCAGGGACACAGCCCAGCGCTGCCCAATGGGCTCCATCCCACTGCCCCCTTCTCAGCCTCGTCCCCTCCCGCTTTTCCTGCCGGGATCAAACCAGCCCTGGTGCATCCCACATCCAAACAGCCCCATGGGCGCCGTTTCCCCGACACAGCTCCCGGCCAGCTGGTGGGAACAGCCAGGGGGACCCCAAATCCAGAAGGGTTGGGCTGGTGGCAGAGTCTGGACCTATAGACACCCCAAAACATAGCCCTGGCTTTGGGTGAGGGGGTTTCAAAAATGCCTCTGGAATTCATCATGCAAAGGCCAAAGCGGCCACTGGCTCAGCCCAGCTCTGGAGAACCATGGAATCGCTTGGGTTGGGAAAGAGCTCCAAGATGGTTGATTCCAAGCCATGATCCAGCCTGGACCCTTGGAGCACGGGTCCAGGTGCTTCCCCTCTGCAGAGGCCTAACAGGGCCTGGTCCTGTTTTTGGGATGGAGCTCCAAGCAGAGAGAAGCGGCCGGACACGGGGATGAGCATCAGGTCACGGCAAAGGGGGAAAAGGAATTTAAACACCTCTTAGGGGCTGCAGGTAAGAATGCTCCGAGCTGCTCGCCTTCCATAAATCCCATTAAATCCAACGAAGCGGGGCAGGATCTCTGCCCCGAGTGGGGAAAACCAGCTCGGATCAAAACGGAGCCTCAGAAATCATGATTAATATCTAACACAAAAGAACCGAAATTGTCACCATCAGGAACGAGGAGCTATTTAAGGAACAATTGCTGCAATTTTCCAGCCAACCCAGCAGCTGAACCTTGTCAGGCACAGGCAGGTACGGCTCCAGATGTGGCACTGGGGACGGACACAGCTGGACAGCCAGACAGCCCCGTGCCCGGAGCCAGGTAAACTCACAGCCAGGTACATCCTGGTAGGAATTTCAGGGGAATGTCACACAGGGGTGGCACAGCATTGCCAGACAGGGAGGGGTCTGGCATTGGATTATTTGTGTGTGTCAAGCGTATTTATGGAGGGGATTGGGAGGGGGGGTGTGAATAAACACCCACATATGTAAATAAACATACAACTTATAAAATAGATATACATGTATTTGTCTGTAAATACGAATCTATATGTATACAAATCTACATATATATAAACACACGTGTCTTTCTTCATCCAGCAGCACTTTCAAAGCTTTCCAAGGTATCTGAGGGCATCTCTCACCCCCTGGACTGTTCCCACTGCCCACCCTCTGCGTGTCCCCCTCCTCCCCAGGGATCCAGGGGGGGGTCCTGGGGAGCGGCCTGACCCTCCGGCAGCTCCGCACGCCCCCAGCCCATCCTCGCATTAGGATGCGGCGCATGGCCGGCATTTGGATACCAAATGTGCAACCAGCAGGGAATGTAATTGCGGTCCCTGGAAAGGGACAGGCGGAGCCGGAGACGGGCACGGAGAGAGAATCCTGTCAGCGACGCCGGCCCGCTGGTGTCTGCTCTCCATTAACCACTCGCCGCAGCCCTGGGCTGGTGAGGAATTGCTAACACGGCTTAACGGGCTGGAAAAGAGGGGTGGGAAGGGCTGGGAGTGATCTCGGCACAAAGGGAGAACAGAGGGAGGAAAACTAAAAGAGCAGGAATGGCACAGGACGAGGCCGAGCGCTGGCACACCCAAACACCCAGCGCTGCTCCGGCACCCCGGGAGGGGGCTCGGCCTGACGGTGACACAGGAACAACCTGAGTGCCAGGGTTAAAATTCACATTAAAATCACTCCAAGGGAGGAACAGGGCATGTTTCTTTCAGAGGTTGATGTGGGCCCCAGTATGATGCTCATAGGAGCAGGGAGAGGGGAGAGAGAGAACTGGAGACACGTAGCAATGGGGGTGACCCCAAAAGTACTGGCCAGGACAGAGAGGTTTTGGGATCCAGCCCAGACACGGGTGGGATCCTCCAAGCTGAGCCCTCTCGCTCAGCCTCCCCTCTGCAGCACCAAATTCCCTTGGAAAAAGCAGATGTGACATCGTCTTCGCTCCATTGACGGAGAGGTGGCACAGGCAGCCACCAGCAGCCCTCGTGACACACAGGTGGACAAGTTGGCCCTGGCTGGGGTGGTCAGTGGGTCACGGCCACGGCTCTCCTGGCCATGGCCACTGCACTCCAGGCTCTCGGACAAAGCACCAGCGACTGTCAGGCGCCGGGGCTGCAGCTCCAGGAGATGGGAACGCAGGAAAAAGGGGCACAAAATCCAATGGGATTGGGAATGTGATCTAAATCCCCTCCAAAACATGCCTCATTCACTCCAGCCCCAGCACCCCTGTGGCAGAGGCACCTTTCCCCCCAAAGGACCCCCCGAAAGTCCTGCTCTGCCATCACCACCGGCCCCGAGCATCACCTGGCCCTGCAAATCCCCCTGCCAGAAACCATTTCTCCGGTTCCCGATCCCAGGATTGGGGAGTGCAGAGGAGCAGAACAGAAATCCCAGCTGTGCTCACCAACCACACCGAAAAAATAATACAGAAATCAGCACAAGAACCGTTCGGAGGCAGCGCCGTGACCTCGGCGTTAAACCAGGCCAGGGACACCATCCCGCCCGGTCCCAGGTGAACGGAGGGAGGAGAACCCCCAGCACTTTGCACATTCCCACCGTGGATCCAGGCACACGGGATTGCTGCAGGAATGCTGACCAGCATTCGGGAATGACGATTCCCTGCCCGTC
Organism: Phylloscopus trochilus trochilus; assembly: GCA_016584745.2. Taxonomy (NCBI): domain Eukaryota; kingdom Metazoa; phylum Chordata; class Aves; order Passeriformes; family Phylloscopidae; genus Phylloscopus; species Phylloscopus trochilus. The sequence continues at coordinate 755,182 of WQNJ02000044.1, read as the reverse complement.
ACCCAGCTGCCGGCAGAGCGGGGTACGGCAACAAATCCCAAACCCTCCATCCTTCCTTGGCCTCCCCAGGCTTTCCAGCACAGCCACAGAGGCCACGGGTCAGGATCACAGGACTGGGGACCTCCTGAGGACAGGACACTCCTTCCCACAGACCCTTTCCCCCTTAGCACAGAGGTTTTCCCAGATCCATGAATTTTTTGCCGCGCGCCGAGACAGCCGCCCTAACCCCGCTGTGGTGCGGGGGGCAACGGGGGCCAAAACTGGACACCCCAATTTTTTTGGTGGTGGTTTGCTGGTGACGCTGGACACTCCAGCAAACCCAAATTGACCTGGTTGGCTCCCAAGGCAAATCCACCCCGGAATCCTACGGGCAAGCGGCTCCCGCAGCAGCAGCCGGAAAACGCGGAGCGACAGCGGGAAGAGCCCTGGGTGTCGTGCCGGACCCCTGCCCGCAGTGCCGGACCCCTGCCCGCAGTGCCAGCCCAGGGAGGAGCCCCAAGGTCCCATCCACGGCCACATCACCCTGGACACAACCAATGGATCCACCCATGACCAGCCCGGCCACGGCCAACGGATCCACACCCGGAGAGCGACCATCGGCAGCGCCTGTACGTGCCACGGAGCAAAAAATCCACACTTCCACACGGTACCAAAACTGCCCGTTGTTATAGAATTCTACCTTCATCATCCTTCGTGGTTTTTTTTTTCTCCTGGATAACCCAGGAGTTCCATCCAGCCGAACGTTTTTCCCAGCGCATCCTCACAAAACCATTTAAAAATAAAAATAAACCTTGTAAATCCACAGCGAGTGGTTAAATCTCTTCCCCAGAACAGGGAAATTGCAGCATCCCGAGGTACCACTTATTTTTAATTTAGCCCCAATTATGAAATATAGAATTATTCTAATCTGGGCAAATCATATCGACCATGAGATTTATTCCTGTCTTTTATAAAATATAGATTGCTGTATAAACCTGAGGAAAAATATTTAGCGGCAGAGAAGGTCTGTGGGTTCAAACATTTTAACCTTGGGTCTTTTTCTCTTTTTTTTTTTTTAACCCCTTTTTATTTCCCCCTTACCAAACAAGATGTTGGCAGGGAGAGGGGGGGGTGGAAAGAACGAAAACCAGGGATCAGAAAAACACAAAAATACGGGGTTTTTTTTCTTCATTTTTAAGAACGAGACGGTCTTGTAGTAACTCCAGAGAAAAAAAAATAAACCCACCGCTGGGTTCAAAAAGGGAATAAGCAGGAAACTCAATGGCAATTTCAATCTTTGCAACCCCTTAATAAATTGCCTCGAATTCCGAGAGCCGAAGGCGCAGGCGGGGAGCGCTGGCGACACGGGGCGCTCCCACATTGGGGAAATTTGGGTCACATCCCGGAGCCAGGCACTGTGGACGTGCCTGCTGAACCCACCAGCCATTGTCTGCTCTTCCCTGCCAGCCCCTCGCTCTTCCCCCTCCGCTCCATTTTATTTTCCCCCCCCCACTCGCTCCCCAGCTCCTCGAAAATATTTTCCCTGCCAACAGCAGATTTAGAAATGTAGAAATATATAAATATATATGTGGGATAATGATCCACCGCGGATTTTCCGAGGAGAAATTCTCGGCGGTTCCTACGAGGGGGCCAAGGGGATGGAGCCGACGCCATCACCGGTGCTGGGTCCCGGGATGCCCGTCCCCAGCGGCCAAGGGGCTACTTTTGGCTGTTGGCACCACCGTCGGAGCCCTTGGGTGCCAAATCCCATCCCCAGGAAGGCGTGGGCGCCAAATCCCAAATGTCAGAACCTTTGGGCGCCAAATCCCGGCCATTGGAACCCTTGGGTGCCAAATCCCAGCCACCGCCCCAAAACCACCCTCATCTCCGGGAGTTGGACCGGGGTGGTGGGGGGCCCCTCACAACATGTTTGGCATTTGGGAGAACAAAAGAAAAGACCCCAAAGTGTGGGAGCTTGTGGGGGCGAGCACCAGGAGCCGAAACCAAAAACTTCGCAATGGGCAAAAAAGAAAAAAAAAAAAAAAAAAAAAAAAAAAAAAAAAAAAATTAGGAAAAAAAATACATATATATATATATATATGTAATTCCCTGGCTCTTACAATCCCCCACAAAAATGTGAGGGAGATAATAAAATCCATATGCACCGCGGGCGGCCCGCGGCGCAGGCACCGCCGCCAAGGCACCGCCACCAAGGCACAAAGGGACGGGCTCGCCCCAATTTTGGGGGGACAGAGAAGGGTCCCCCCCCCACCAAAGGGACGTGTGGAGCTTGGAGGGACACCGGGTGCTGCTGAGGGTCCTCGGCCCCTCGCACGTCCCGGCGCCGAAACACCGCCAGGAACTTTACCCAAGTGTGCCGGTGTCATCCAGGGAGAGAAGGTGGCACCGAGGGTCCCCTCAGGGATGGCAGCAGGGGATGAGCCACCCGGAGCTGGAGGAGCCGCCTGACGTCGCTGGCAGCCCTGGGGACGAGGAGCAGGCCACGCCGTGCCCCACCAGGTCACTCGTCACGCAGGGACCGAGGGGGGCAAAGAACCCCCCCGATTTGACCCAGAAAACAGCCCGAAGCCACAGGGGCTGCACCCACCCAGCTCATCCCTCACCGCGCACAGACACTGCCAGGCTTGGGAGAACTTTGAGGAATTTTTTGGGGGGAAATGGGGGTTTGATGGCTGGTTGTTGTTTTTACAGGAATCCCCACAAACGGACCCCGTTCAGACCCCAAAGGGTGTCCGCAATAGGGAGGGTGGGGGGTCCCGAGGGTCCCAACCACCTGAGCATTTCCCAGAGCAGGAATTCTTCCCGCTTCCAACTCACCAACAGTTTTCGGCTCCTCAAAACCATGAACAAAGAAATACGACAGAAACGAAACTCTTGCCCCCAAAGAAGGAAAAAAAAAAAAAACAACACACTTGGTGGGGAAAAAAAAACACACAGAAAAATCGAAATTCCAACTGGAGTCAGGAAACGAAGCCAGCTGTGGGGATTGCGCTTCCAGGATGGGAATGACCCGGGAGCAGCAGGGCCGGCCATCCCCAGCTCCGCACGCCCCGTGCCCCCCTCAGGCCCGTTTTGCCATTTCCCCCCCAGATCGTTCTTTCCGACCCCCCCCCGCAGCCGCACCCGCCTCTTTGGGCGGATTTCGGGGTTTTTTTTCGCAGAACCTTCATCCCGAGAGAGGGACCGGGGGGGAACGGGGTGGTGGGGGGAGGAACTTGAACTTCCCCGAAGTTGGGCGCGCAGGGGCCGGGGGGGCCGAGGCGCAGCCCCCGCCGCCCCCGGGAACGCGACCCGCGCCCGGCGATGCTCCCGGCGCTGCCGCAGCCCCCGGGGACGGCCCGCCCGGGGCCCCGCGGGAACTTTCGGGGGAGGGAGCCCCGGGGACCATTCCCCCCTCCCCGGGGCCGCCCAGCCCGCTCACCGGAGCCCACCGGCGGCTCGAGGGGAATCCGACCCGCCACGGGCGGCGGCGGCCGCTGTCACCGGGCGGCAGCGGGCGCTCAGCGGGTGTGTGCGCGGGGGGAAACAGCGACTGGAAGTCAGGCGCCGAGGCCGCCCCCGCCGCCCTCCGCCTCACCTGGGATTGCTCCGGTTCCAGTAGACGGCGAACCGATCCGAGATAACTTTCCCAGTCTCGTCGGTCCAGACGCAGACGCCGAGGAGCGCGGCGAGCAGCGCGGCCGCCCCGCAGCGCACCATCGTCCCGGCGGGCGGCGGGCGCGGCTCCGGCCGCTTCACGGGGCGGCGGGGCCCTGGGGCCGGCCGGGGACGGCGGGCGGGGGGCGGGCGGCGGCGGCGGGCGGGCGCCCAGCCCTCACCATCGCCCGCGGCCCCGGGCGCCGTCAGCGGGGGGACTCGGGGGCGGCCGCGGTGCGGCGGCGCCGGGGCAGCCGCATCCCGCGCTCGGGCGGCGGGGACCGGCCCGGTTCCCGCGGCACCCCGGGATCGCCCCGGTACCGGGAACCTTCCCCCCCACCACCACCTCCCGCGCCCGGCCCCCCCCCCCCCGCACCCAACTTCGGCCAAGTTCCTCCGCGCCCCGCGGCGCCGCCGCCGCCGCCCGGTGCCGAGCCCCCGGTGCTGCCGCTGCACCTGCGGGCTCAGCCCCGGGCCCCGCCGCGGGCTGCTCCGCCCCGGGGACACCGGAGAGACAAAGGCCGGGCCGGGAGGCCGCCGCTCGCTCAGTGCCGCCGCGCCATGCTGCGCCCACCGCCCGCGCCCCCCGCCCGCGACCGCCCCCGCGCCGGCCCCGCCCCCGAGCCCCGCCCCCGAGCCCGGCCCCGCCCCCGCCGCGCGCCGGCCCCGCCCCCGCCTCTGACACATTGTTGCCACCGGCGGCCGCGCGCGCGCCCGGCGCGGTCCCGGGGCGGGGCTCCCGCGCGCCCCCGCGGCCACGCCCCTGCGGGGGGTGGGGGGCAAAGGGGGGGGGGGAACGAACCGGGACCCCGGGGGGGGGGATCTGTGGGGAGGGGGGCCACAGCGGCCGGGGGGGCTTTGGAAGGGGCGGGGGTCGCAGCGGGCGGGCTGAGGGGCTTCGGAAAGAGCGCGGGGGGGGGCGCTGGGAGGGCCTTGGGAAGCGGGGGGGGGGGGTCACAGCGGCCGGGGGGGGGGGTTTGGAAGGGGAGGGGTCACGCTGGCAAAGCGGGGGGGCTGTGAAAAGGGGAGAGGTTCGCTGGCAGGGGACTGGGATTTTGGAGGTGGGGGGACACAGGGGTGGGTGGGGAGGCTTTGGAAGAGGGAGGGAGGTTTGGGGGTCCATTGCCTCGAGGAAGGGAGGGGTTGATGGAGGGGTTTGGGGTGCCCGGGGGGCGACGGGCCCGCAGTGGAGGGGATGGGGACATGTCCTGCGACCCACAGGTGCCAAGGAAAGACAGACAGACAGTGACAGGGACATTTTTTCACCTCTGATGTCAGGATAAATTAAACGATAATCTATGTTAAGGGATCACTCTGCTTTGTTGAAATCTTGGAAAACGGTGATGGGAATAACAGAGAGCCCTGGAGCTGCTGTGGGGCCATGCCCAGCTCTGGGGAGGACAGACCTTGGGGAGAACAGGGAAAACGCAGTGGAATTTTTGGTCACAGGTGTGCCACCCAGCCACATCCCTGAGCAAGGACACCCCACAGTGCCAGAGCCACATCCCCAAGCCAGAACAGCCCTGGAGTCCCTGAGCAAGGACGCTCCTCTTGGGCTCTCCAGGGGGGCTGGTCCTGGATGGACAGGACCTGCTCTGCTCCCCAAACCCCCCTAGGTCCCCCCAAGTTTCAAAAACTGTTTCAGAAGGATGAGTGAACACAGACAGATTCCAGACCCTCCTCCCCAGGGACCCCTGGGTGTCCTGGAGTGTCGTCCTGAGTGTTTAGGGCCCCCCTGAGCCCCTCAGAGCCAGAGCTGGCTCCCACCAGAATTCCTCAGGTGCCTCCAGATGCAAAGACGCTTCCAGTTGGATTCACAAAGCACCAAGGTGCCCATTAAGTCCATCAGGAGGAGCAGTTCCAGCACATCCCGCTGCCTGTCCTTCTGCTCAGCATCCAAATATCCCTGTAAATCCATCTCCATCTCCCGAGCTCTTTGGAGTTTGTCCACGCTAAAAGGGAGGGAGCGGCCCAGTGTAAAACACCTCCAGTGCCACACAGAGAGATGGCACATAAATAAAATATGGATCCTCCTCATTATTTATTTAGCAAATCTGTTTAGGAAAAACTCCACGGACTGTGGGGCTCCGCATCCCTCCCCGCCCCAAAGGAAAACAAACAGAAACCAAATTATTTTGGAATAACGCCGCCGGAGCATCCTCCCGCGCCGCAGCCCCATCAAGGTTATCCATCTCCTCATCCCGCTGCCATCAGGATCTGTCTCCATCAAGCCCCCGACAGCCAATCTCCCTCCTGTCAGCGGACGCTGCCATAAACCCGGACACTTGTCTGTCAACTTCGTTTGTTTCCATTCCCCAGCCAAGCCACTAAAAGCCTTTCCGGGCTCTCCGGGAGGCCCGGCCACGGCTCCTCCCGGCTCGGGGACAGCAGTGGGAGCCTCTGGCAGAGCCACGTTCCAGGGGCAGCTCCAGGGACACGGCAAAATCCAGAGCTGTCACCTCAGGGAGCGGCGATCCCGCGGATTGGGGAATGGGGGGGATACAAAGGGCACGGTGCTGGCCAGGGGTTGTGCTGCCAGGTCACTCGGCCTGAGATTCCCAGTGCGTTCCCAGGGCATCCCAGTTTAACCCAGTATATCCCAGCTTGGCTCAGGGCATCCCAGTTTAGCCGAGTTCAACCCAGCGCGTCTCAGCTCGGAGCAGTTCAACCCTGTGCAGCTCAGCCCAGTTCAGCCCAGTGCATTCCAGTTCAGCCCAACTCAGCCCAGTGCATCCCAGTTCAGCCCAGCTCAGTCCAGTGCATCCCAGCTCAGCCCAGTGCATCCCAGCTCAGCCCAGTTCAGCCCAGTGCATCCCAGCTCAGCCCAGTGCACCCCAGCTCAGCCCAGTGCATCCCAGTTTGGCCCATTTAACCCAGTGCATCCCAGTACATCCCAGCTCAGCTCAGTGCATCCCAGGGCGTCCCAGTTCATCCCAGCTCAGCTCAGTGCATCCCAGGGCGTCCCAGTTCATCCCAGCTCAGCTCAGTGCATCCCAGGGCGTCCCAGTTCAACCCAGGGCACCCCAGCTCAGCCCAGTGCATCCCAGTGCATCCCAGTTCATCCCAGCTCAGCCCAGTGCATCCCAGCTCAGTTCTCCTGGAGCTGTGGGGGATCCCAGATGGAATTCCCTGGGAAATGGGGTGATGGGTTGGGATCAGGCAGGAGCAGCCCCACACCCACCCCGGTGCATTCCCTCCCAGCCAGGATCAGCCCCAGCACGTCCCTGCCCCAGGCGAGGGGGGGGCCCAGCCCTGCTTTGCATGGAACGACTTCTCCTTCCCCACTCCTGGTAACGGGAAGGAAAACCTTTTCCAGGATTTTTCTGGCTTCTCCAAACAGAACCGGGTTGTTTTTCTAACCAAACAAAACCAACTATTTGCCTTAATTACTGCAAATCCTGCAATTTCCAGCCCCCAGCTCCATGCAGGGGGCAAGGCTGGATGCAGGGAGGGATAATTCACACCCGCCTTCCTCTGCATTAATTGGATCGTCCAGGAAATTACAGAAAATATTTGCTACTGACAAAAAAAAACCCTTCCCACTAAAAAGGTGAGGAGTCGCAGGGAAAGGGCCGGGAGGCACAGAGCAGAGCCAGGCTGCTAGGAATGGAGCTGCAACAGGACAAAAAGGGGCCCGGGTGGGTCTCTTGGAGCCGCCCAAAGTGGCAGGGATCAGTGTGACAGGAAATCCCAGCTGGCAGCAGGATCCAGATGCCCAGCAAGGAGGCAAGAGGGTGGTGCTGATGCCCCCAGCATCAGGCAAAGGATCCGTGGTATTGAGTGGCATCCACAGGCACCAGCGCCCATCCAGGGGCTCTGACCCCATCCAGGGGCTCTGACCCCATCCATGGGCTCTGACCCCATCCAGGGGCTCCGACCCCATCCATGGGCTCTGACCCCATCCAAGGGCTCTGACCCCATCCAAGGGCCCTGACCCCATCCAGGGGCTCCGACCCCATCCAGGGGCTCCGACCCCATCCATGGGCTCCGATCCCATCCAAAGGCACCAATGCCCCAAAGGCTGGGGAGGGGCCCATCCCTCAGGATCCCCAGGCGTGTGGGGCTGGGGGACAGTGCTGGGGACATCCATCAATGTGGCCAGACCGTGGCACAGCTCCGGCTCCCAGGTTTTGCCCTCTGGAGCCTCCCAGGTTCCCTGAGCTCCCAGTTTACTCAGGACACCAAGTAAGCTGCAAAACCCCACAATCACAGCCCAAATGTGGGTGCACCCCGAGCTCCTGTGTGGCTCCCCCGGGATCCTGGGCAGTGTCTTCCCTCCAGCGGGGTGGGAGAGAGCCACAGCCTGAGGTTCAGGGTGGGAGCCCGGGAACACCCAAACCCCTCCCGCAGCCTGGGCACGGACACGCCTCGCCCGGGGCCGTTCACACCTTCCCCCCAGCAGCACCGGGCGCGTTCTGCCGCCTCGTCCGATGCTCGTTAAAACACCCAGCCCCAAAATCCAGCTGCGGATAAATCCTTCCCACGCCGGAGCCGTGCTGCCAGGAGAGAGCGCGGCTCCCCTCGGCTCGGTGGCATTTGGTGACCGCTGTCCCTCGGCCATCGGGGGCGGTGGCAGAGGAAGCGCCGGCTCGCAGCAGCGTCCTCAAAGCGATTTCCAACCATGAATTAACCCACAGCCTCCTCGCGAAGGGGGCGGGATCGATGCAGGACGGCACCTGGATACCAGCGCAGCCGACACCTGGAAAACCAGCCGGGAAAGCGCCAAGGGCCAAAATCCTGCGGTTTCGCCCCAAAGCAGAGGCGGCGGCGGCGGAGCGGCAGCACCGCATTGCTTAGGCAATACCCCCCTCTAGTGCCGGTGCCCCTCGCCGCCCCCCGGGGTTGTCACCGTGCGCTCGGGTCGCCGCTAATGCGACACAGCCCCGGCCCCTGCTTGGATTGGGGGAATTGAACACCCGGGAAAACAAAGACCCCCCAGAGATCACAGCGCCGCAGCCCACCCAGCCCCGCAGCCCCCAGCCTCCCCAATCTTGCATCCCCCTAGTCCCGTAGCCCCCAACCCCATAAACCCGCAGCCCCCAGCCCCGCAGCCTCCAGCCCTCCCAAGCCGGTATCCCCCCGAATTCTGCAGCCCCCCAGAGCTGTACCCCCACAGCCCCCCGGTCCTGCAGCCCCTCAGCTCTCTGGGGACAAGCAGCTGAACAGCCGGGAGTTTTGGGGAGGGTCTGCAGCCCCTCACCCCTCTGGGGAGCCCCCATCCCTGTAGAGACCATTCCCAGAACCCCAGTAACGGCGCTAAAGGGACACAGCGCGGTGCCACGGCCACCGTGTCCCACTCCCACGGCCACCGTGTCCCGCTCCCACGGCCACCGTGTCCCACTCCCACGGCCACCATGTCCCGCTCCCACGGCCACCGGCCCCGCAGGCCGGCCAGAAGCCCCCGGCCCCGCGGCCCCCGCTGCCATCCGGCTGCGCTCCGGGAGCTTTTGAATATGGAAAGCGCAGGGGAAAAGCGTTTTCTGTTCGGCCAAAACCCACCCAAGTGGAATGGGGAGGGGCGGGGGGGAGGGAGGGCAGCCCGAGGAGTTAATCCACTTTGAATTGCAGCGGCTCCAGCCCGCGCTCCGGGCTGACAGCTTGACAGAGACGGATTGGCAGCTCCCGAGGTGAGACATCCCGGCCGAGCCACGGAGCCGCAGGAAAACCCGGCTTGGAGGGGGCAGGTTCCACCGTGTGGTTTTCCACGAGGGAGGGAAGAAAATAATAAATTAAATAAATAAAGGTGAGAAGGAAGGGAGAGCAGGGAGCTGGAACAGGCCCTGGCAGGGCGAATGGCTCCCTGGAGCCTCCCTGTCACAGGGACCCCCGGGCGGCTCCTCAAGCACCCCCAAACCTGACCCCCGGGGTCTGCAGACACAATCCCCCAGCGGCCACCACAGCATCGCCCCCCAGCTTCCAGCCGGTGGCTGAGGCACCTCCCAGCTCTCCCAGGACTCGGGGCAGGGTTTTCCCACCGGGATCCCCGAGGAGCTGCTGGAATACAGATCAGTAACAAACCGGGGTGAAGGAGAACGGGCAGCGCGGGGTGATGTCCCGCGGGGCCAAACACCTGCTCGAGTGGGTGACGGGCGAGCACCGCCCCAGGCAGGACATCAAATCCCTTCATTTGGCAGAAAAAAAAAGACATTTTCCAGGCAGGAAAAAAGCTGGGAAGGCGAGGCCCAGCTCTGCCTCCCAGGGCCGATGCCTGTCAGCAGCCGGGAATCACTGAACTACGACGGATGTCTCGGAGGGATGATAGGGCAGCGACCCTCATATTTTCTGCGGCGAGAGCTCCTGTAAGCTCCCTTTGTGCTGGAATGATGGGAATTCATTACAGACCACCCCCCGCCGCGCGCTGGCTCCCAGGGGAGGGATCTGCCGGCTCTCTCTGAGGCTAAATGGGATTAGGTTATCTCCCGGCACGGATACCCAGACGAGAGCACGCCAGGAACGGTCCCGGAGCATCCAGCCCGGCACTGGCGGGACTCAGCAGACACAATGGAGGTGTCTGCTCCAGGTGGGGATCCATGAAGGATTTGCTCCCAAATGGACACGGCCGGGAGATTTGCTGGTGATGCTGATGCCGGAGATGTTTGGTGTCGCTGTGTGTGTTTTGGGGGGAAAGTCACTCCATTGTGTGGCCGCCACCAAAGGACCCTCACTCGAATCCTGACCCTCCTCACCCTGGGATTAACCTGTGATCAACTGCTCAGCAAAGCGTGGCCCAGCCTCTGCCAGCCCCATCCTCCCTGTTTTGGTGCCAGCAGCCCTGGTGCCACCCTCAGTTCTGGATCACGGCACAGGGAGTGGGGCTGAGCTGGGCTTCACCCTGGGAGAGGTGGGAGAAGCCAGAGGGAGAATCGCTGTGCTCAGCCTGGCACTGCTGGCACGGTCAGTGCTGCTCCCAGGAGGACCCACCATGAGCTGCTGCAGGAGCAGGATTCCCCAGGCTGGGCCAAAACAGCTTAAAGCACCAAAAGCTCCATCCCAGGGGCTGGCAAAAGCAGAGGTTGAATTGGGGTGGGAGCACCCTCACTCTGCCCTGCCCACAGCAGGGCTTGGCTGCTCCACTCTGGAGGCATCACTGCCCCTAAACCTCCTCCTGAACGCACAACAACCTCCCAAAGACCACCGTGATCTCCTGAAGCCCCCACCACTGCGACCACCTCCATGCAGACCCCAGCACAGCCCTGCTGGGCTCCCCAAACTCTCCCGGTGGCCCCCCCTCGACACAAGCACCGTCTGAGGGGTTGGTGTGAGCATGGCTGCACTTGCTCCATTCCCTCTCCCTGTGGCTGCTGGATTCCCTCAATCATGTCAAACAAACCCAGAGAAAAACACGTTTGACTGCATCAAAGTTCAAACCTCCACCTGGCCGCGTCCCCGAGCAGGGACCCTTTAAAGCTGCGAAGATGTAAACTCCCCCAGGTCTTCATTATGTCTTACAGGCCCGATATTATATCAGATTATGGAATCATTAGACAAAAAATTGTACTCAGCGCTGTCCGGAGGGGCCTCCAGTTACCTTGTCTAAATATAACAGCATCATTTTTAACTGAGGAGCTGGTACAGTCCCTCGGGCCTTCATTATATTTCATGGGTCTGGGCTGGAATATCATCTCCCTCAGCGGAGAACTCATCCTGCACTTGTGCCAAGGCCAAGGCCAGCAGTGCCCCCTCTCCATGGGACACCTCCCACCCCACGGGGCAGCCCCTCACCCCGCCCCGGGCACCGAGAGGAGCGGGATGGGCTGAGAGGATCGAACAAAGGATGGAGAGGAGGAGATGAAGGGACAACAGCACCGGGGAGGGGTGCGGGGGTGGGGGGGGGGATCAGAGCCAGGTACTCGCCCAATTATTTTAATTGCGTGTAGGTGCCCTTCCGGCTCGCTGATGCGACACATCAGTGTTTACTGTGCCGAGCAGAACCAATTATGTTTGAACATCGAGGGGCTGAGAGACAGCAAATAAACACGGCGGCGTGCGGGGGGCTCCGCCAGCCTCCGTTTGCACCCGTCCGTCAGTGCCCAGCCAGGCATGGACCGGGGAAGGGGAAGGGGGGCTCCGGGCTGGGGCTGGGCACGGAGCCCCGCGGCGCAGCACGGCCGCCGGCAGGAGCGCGGCGCCCGGAGGGGAGAGGGAATGGATCTGTTTGGGGAAAAAAGAAAAAAAAAAAAAGGGGGCAATGAATAAAGCTGTAAAGCGATAGTTTCTGGCGGGGCTTTGACACGAGTTGTCAGAGCCGGTGGTGCGTGTGCTCCTGTCTTTACAGTAAATAACTGTCAGCAATTAGGAAGAGGAGGTGGTTCGGGGGAGTCGGGCGGCTCCGCACGTCACTCAGCAGGGGTGGGGAGTGGGGACCACCGGCAGCGGCCCCGGGGCTGCCTTCCTTCAGGGAAGAGTTGCCTTTGCCCCAGCTTACCCACAGCCAAGGGCTGCTTGAATTCCCAAACATCGGGGACAGCAGCTGTGTGGGCAGGGGCACAGATCCTAAGGGTCTTTCCCAACCTAAATGATTTTATGAGTCACGAAAAAATCCCAGGATGGTTTGGGATGGAAGGATCTTAAAGATCAGCCAGTCCCACCCTCTGCCATGGGCAGGGACACCTTCCACTATCCCAGGTTGCTCCAAGCCCCGTCCAATTTGGCCTTGGACACTTCCAGGGATTCAGGGGCAGCCACAGCTGCTCTGGGCAACCTGTGCCAGGGCCTGCCCACCCTCACAGGGACAGATTTCTTCCTTACACCTCATCTAAATCCACCCTATTTTAGCTTCAAACCATCACTCCTCTCCTATCGCAACAGGTCCTACAACACATCCCCAGGACCTGGGCTCCGTGATCCCTGTGGATCCCTTCCCCCCAGGATATTCAATGATTGCACGATCAGTGACGAACTGAGCCCTGAGCTTCACCCTCCCCACCACTGACATCTCCATCACCTTCTTCCTCTTCCTCCCACCCCCCTGGCAACAACTGGCTCTGGTTCCCAGCTCTCCTCTTCCCTCCTCCCGGTTTTCATTCCCCTCTGCTAAGAGCAGCTGTAGCCGCGGCTCAGCCCCTGGAGCTGCGAGTTCTTTGACACCAATAACCTCTGCCTTTGTGCTCCGGGGCTCGGCGGCCGCTCCCTCTCCCTCCCAGGCTGGCACAGCCCGCTCCCCCCGGCCTTGAGCAGCCCAGCTTCAGAGGCTCAGCCCCCGGAGCTGGGCCCCGGGGGAGCGGGCGCGGGGGACCCCCAGCTGCCGTTCCTATGGCGACCGAGGATGCCGATGCGGCAGCCCGAGGCGGTACCTTTGGTACTCACGGATCAAACCGCAGGGCAAGCGGTGCCGGGGAGGGGACACGGAGTGCAGGGAATGCAGTGACTTGAATGAAGAGCAGGAGAGACGGTGGCTCCCCTCGGAGAGGGGCGGGAGGAGGCCAAACTTCTCTTGGGTGGGTTAAAACTCGAAATCTTTCTTTATTTTCCTCTGTCCTTGGCCTCTCCCAGGGTTTGGGAAGCAGACACCGGGTGAGGACAGCGGGCTGGGTTCACCAGCGTGGGCTGCAGGGCACCAATCTGATGGGTGTTGTGCTCACCAGGGAAGCCAGAGGTCAGGGGAATCCTGAAAGGCTTCAAATATCTGCCCCTCAGTGTCCCCTTCAGTGGCCCAGGGACCACCTTCACCCCCCCCCATGTGCCCACTGGTGCGGGACAGAGCCCAGGAAGAGCAGGGTGAGCAAAGCCCAGCTCTTCCCTGGAGGAGCAGCAGAAGCTTGGGGGGACCCTCAGCATTCAGCTGCCTTCACACCAGCAAGAAGCAGGAATGTGAAAGGGAAAAGGTGACTTTTCCCTGGTTTTGTGTCTCCTCACAGCCTCTTTTCTTCTCTTTTCCATCACCCTCCTTCCTCGCTGCTCTTTCCGCTCCGGAGCGTTCCGTGCTTTGCTGGGGCATTAAGAGGCAGCAGCTCAAACTGTTTAGTGAAGCATTAAAGGGGCATGAAAACACTCACATCACGGGAGCTGAGAGCCCTGGAGCATCCTCGGGAAAAAAAAAAAAGCACCTCCCAGTTCTGGGAAATAAGACATATTTCTGTGCTCAAAGCACCAGGCAAAACCCACCTCCTGCCTCTTGCCAGCCCCATCATCAGCTCAGCCATCCCACATTCCTCTGCTCCTAAAGTCAATCCCTCCCCACTTCCATCCAGGTCACTCAGGAACAGCTGGGCCACCACCCTCACAAGCCACCATCTGCCACCATCGCCCCAGAACACCTCAGACATGCCCAAACCCGAGGATCCGCAGGATTTGGGCAGGTTAAAACCATCACAGCTCGAGCATGTGAAAAGGGACCAATTCCTCACTCCCTCCTTCCCAAATCCAGATTTCTGCCCCTCAGAATCTTCAAACATCTTGGGGCTAAAAAGGGATTTTTAAGAGGTTCAGAATCCATCGGGCACATGCAGAGCTCAGGTGTCCCGTGTGCCCCATCCCAGGCTCTGAATGCAGCGCCAGATCTGGGAGAATCAGGAAAAATCTGGAAATCAGAAACCTGACTGGTCCATGGAGGGGACAGGACTGCTCCACATGATCCCCTCAGCAGCTGGCTGGGAGTTTTTCCTTCTTCCTTTAACCAGCCACAGGGAAACTGGATTCCTTGGGAGGGACTGCTGTCCTTGTCCCAATGCCTGGAGGTGGGAGCGACACCTGAGCCCCATCACCCAGCCCTGGTCCCCATGGGAACTGTGAGGAACATCATGAAACATCACAGCAGGAAGGAGAGGACTTGGGGCTCCCTCTGAGAGACTCCTGTCCCTTCCCAAGCTCAGATATCAATCCCAGAGCTCCCACTACTGCAAGGGCCCAGGGTGTCCCAAGCATCCCCAAATGGGGCATCCCCCAACTCCAGTTTATCCCATATCCAAGAAATGGGATAAACTGGAGAACTGTCCCAGGGAAGCACCATTCCCTGTGAACACACGGAGCAGGAGGAACCAAGCAGGTGCCCTGGTCAGGGCACAGGGTCTGGGTGTGCTGGGTTGGTGCTCCCAGCTCAGAGAGGGTTTGGCACAGGCTCTGCTCCAGCCATGGCTCCGAGAGAGCTGGACCAGCTCTCCCATTCCAGCAGGATGAAGCACAGCTGGTGCTGCTCCCAGATCCATCTCTCCCTTCCCTTCTTGTCATGGATTTGCATCTCTCCTTTGGGCAGCTCGTTCCCAGCACAGAAAGGGCTCTGTTGGGGTCTCCTCCCTCCAAGGGCTCCCTTCGGGTTCCCCCCACCAAGAGCTCCACGCGGGGTCCCCCCTTCCTTCCCCAGCAATTGTTATGTTAAAATCCCCAGGACATGTTTCTGCAAAGAATTAAAGGAGGGTGAGGAGGGGATTGTTTTCGTCAGTGTCTCACCGAGTCTCTGACCTTGAGCGTGAATAAAAACAAGAAAAAAGGAACTTTATGCAAATCTCCCGCACTCGGCACAAGGGGGAAAATAATAACGGCAAATGGAGATTAGGAATGCAAATCGACTTAATGAAGAGGCAGGGGCTGGGCAGGAGCTTGTTTTGCTCTTGTACAGGCGACTCACCCCGTCTGGTCCTGCTGCACCCCAGGTCTGAGCCTTACAAATTGTACTGGGGTGGGGAAAGAGGAGCACGGGAAAGGTTTGATTCCCTAATCGTTGCTCATCTCCCCTGCCCATGGCTGCTCCTTCCAAAAGCCTCTCACACCTCCCTTGAGTCAATCCCAGCTGTTCATTACCCCAAACTGGTCCATTATCCTGCAGGTCCCACCCTGGATCCCAGGCTCAGGTCCCCAGTCCCACATTGTGGGGGTGCAGCTGCTTCCAGGGGTCTGAGGGGACGTTGTGTCCCTGTTGCTGCAGCCACATCTCCAAAGTGTCACCCCAGATGGGTCTGGCACTGTGGGACCCTCCTGCTCTCCATCAGCTCCTTCACAAGGCTCAGCCTCACCACTTGGATTGTTTTCCTCTCTTTTTCCATCCCCTCACCAGCCTTCTCCAGGCAGGCTGCTGTACTGGGGCGTGGGAATGGCTCCCACATCCCCATGGAGTGGCCTTGGAACAAAGTCCTGGTCCTGGCAGGGATCTCCAACACACTCCAGGTGAAGTTGTGACCAGCCACAGCCTGGACACAGGATCACAAGGAGCAGCAGGAGGCCACTGGCACCTTTTGAGGGGGATTTGTTCACACACAGGGAAGCTGGGATGGAAATGGCTCAGGGTGGCCCTCAGCACCACGTTTCCAAGGGTGTGGAATGGAATTGCCTCTTCCCACTCAAAAGGCAATTTCGAACCACAGGATTATGGAATGTCCTGCATTGGAAGGGATCCATGGGGATCATAATGTCCAACTCCCAGCCCTCTACAGGACAATCCCAAAATTCCACCTTTGCCAGGACACGACATTCCTGGGCCAAGCTCTGCTTTACAAAGCTCAGAGCCACATCCACCACGAGCAGTCACTGCTGTGCTGGAAGGTGCTGAACACCCAGATCCCCCTGGGAAGGTGATCCCAAAGCTGCTGCAGGGTCTGTCACTGCTGGATCACACACCCCCAGGTGATGCTTCCTCACTGGAAGTTTGGAATGGATTTCCTTTCTTCTACAAAAGAACAATCAAAGTCAGTTCTATTTAAATGAGTCTTGCACTGGCCTGAAGATGAAACCAGGCCCCAGTCTCATTCCAGTTTATGCTGGAATCACAAATAATCACCTGGAAATCTAGGCAGGATTAATTCCTGAGGTGTCAGCTCCCCCAGCATCCCACTGCCCCTGGCCCCACTCCTCTTGGCAACCAGAACAGATCCCACAGACCAGAGGCTGCCCTCAGGACACATTTAAACCTCGGCCTAAAGGTACTGAAAAATTCCTGGAGTGTTTAAAACCGAGTGGGACCCCAGGGACAGCGACCTCACCAGGGCCTGGAAACCATCCCTGGGCTCCAGGTCGCGCTTCTCCGCCAACGCCAGGGCTGGTGATGCTTCCACCCCACAAACACCCCCCTTCCCTCCCTCCCAAACAACATCCACGGGAGAGTTTGGCTGGGAACGCAGCGCTTTAATCTCCTGGAAGCCTTTGACAACCTGTCTCGTCCTGGCTTTTAGCTGTGTGAGAGCTGCTCGTTAATGGAGCATTAACCTTGGAGAGCTGCTGCAATTACTCCAACACTAATTCTGACAGTTTTTGGTGTATCTGTTTGTTCTTTTGACAGGCAAAAGGAATTTCTTTTTAAAAGCTGTTTGATACATTTGAGACCTTCTGTCCACATTTCCCTTTTTTTTTTTCTTTTTTTCCTTTTTTTTCTTCTTTTTTTTCCCCCTGCTGGAGATGGGAAGGTGGGGGGAACGTGCGGAGAGGGAGACGCCGCCTTCCCGCGACACCTCGTTCAGGCACCAGTCGGGATATTTCCCCCCTCCCAAGCCCTTCCCACCCCTGCTTTAAGTCACAGAAGCGTTTGGTCTCTCCTGACCTCATTAGGGTAATTAGGAAACCTTTTGAAGCTGGGAAAATGGCTCTGAGCGCTGGGAAAGGAGGAGAGCAAAGAGGCTCTGAAGGAGCATGAGGATGGAGAAAGGGGGAGAAAAACATCTTCAGCGACGAGGAGGTGACCTGCAGCTCTGCTCCCCTGGAAAGCTCCTTAAATTGCCTCTTTTAAGAGGATGGAAATCCAAGTCCTGGTTATCCCATAAGACCTGGGCAGCCAGAGAGCAGGGAAGGAAAAGGGTGGCGGGGCAGGCGCAGGCTGAGCTGAGGATTCCACTTCCCTCTCTGATCCATCACCACTTCCCCGGGTGCCCTTTGGCAAATCAGCTCTTGCTGTGCCTTAATCCTTCCTTCATTTGAAAAAAAACATTCCCTACATGTTATTTTCTATGTGGGAAACACAGGCTTCGGAGGGAAAGGGCTCCCTCTGACTGTGCAGCTCCCAGGAAAACCAGGCTGCTCCCGGCGATCATCCACCCTGGAAGTGGTGCCAACCAACACCTTGATCTGAGGTCTGATAAAGCCATGGCCCACCTCAGATGGAGGCAGAAGGTGATTTCAGTTTGAGCTCAGCAGCTTTCCAAACCCACCTGAGCCACCAGGTGTTGCCATGCTTCGTGCCTGCCTGTTTTGGTTTCAAGGAATTCATTTCCTAGCGAACGAAACTTGCACACAAGGTCATGGAATGTAAACTACCGAGTGTTCCCACATCTGTTCCCAGCGGAGGGACTTTGGTGGTGGTCTCTGGAACTGACCAATGGTTCTCAAAGGTCCCACCTCTAAGATGGGCACATCTGAAAAAGTACAAAAGGAGTCAGAAAAATAAACCGTGGTCCCTTTCCCTGTAAGGGTCCAGGCAGCCTTCAGAATCACTCCCTGCCTGGTTCACTGTGCGCCACAGCGACAACCAGGTAACTGCTGGGTGACAGGAGTGGGAATCTTCCTAAGAACGCCCAGCCCTCTCTTCCTCTAATAAATGTGGGAAGCGTTTTCCCTGCACTCATCTGAGCCAGTCGAGAAGCCCAAATGGCGACTGTGGCGAAGCTAAAGTTATCACAGGGATAAAACCTGCACTTCTAAAGGAACGACGCGCTATCGCAGCCCTTTGCTACCAATCACAAAGGGCACAAACCCGATGCCTCTCTGTGTTCTGCAGAAAGAGGGGTTTGATGTGAGAGAAAAAGCGGATTAAAATAACACTGGCGAGGAAAAGGATCAAAATACACCAACACAGCCCGGCACGAGCGAGTCCGAGGCACCGCGGCCGAGGTCCCGCTGTGCCTCCGGCGCACACGGGGATGGAAGCTCTGCCACCATCCTGCTCTGAGGCTGCTTTGAGGGTCTCCTTTGTAAGATGAGGCCCCCCCCAACCACCCCTCCACGCTTCCAGGAGAACATCCCACCAGGAGTTGCCCCTCCAGGGTGTCCTCGGCAGGCAGAGCCAGACCAGCCCTGCGCTGCCAGCCTGGGTTTCAGCAATGTCATGGAACATTGGAATGGTTTGGGTGGGAAGGAACCTTAAAAATCACCCAGTTCCACCCCCTGCCATGGGCAGGGACACCTTCCACTGTCCCACGTTGCTCCAAGCCCCATCCAGCCTGGCCTTGAAGATTTCCAGGGATGGGGCAGCTCCTCTGGGTTTGCTGTGCCAGGGGAAGAATTTCCTCTTTTTATCCAGTCTAAATCAGCCTTTTTTGGTTTTAAACTGTCACTCCTTGTCCTACTGCAAGGCCCTGCCATACATCAACTGGAATTGGACTTGATGATCCTTGGGATGTCCTGGAGAGGCACCTGGGGGTTGCAGGTAGAGCAGCACCGTGCCCCCCCCCCCCAAAGCCTCAATCCCCTCAGCTGCTGCTCACGGTGTTAATGCCCATCAGTTTTTCCCTGTCAGGAACAGCCTCTCCTTTCCAGCAGTTCTGCAGGAGCGGGGGTGGCTGGGCTCAGCTCAGGCTGAACAATGAAATAATTGGGATTATTTTAAGTACATGAGGTTTTATTCTTTTAAAGAGCGAGAGTAATTAACCACCGGAACGTAACAGCAGCGTAGCGGGGCGGAGTGAATGCTCCAGGGAGGGGCTGGAGCCTCTCCAGGGAAACCTCACACGGAGCAGGACAAACCTCCTGGTGCCCTGCAGAGGCTGAGCATGACCCTGATGGAATGGGCTCTTCTGTCTGCAAACCTGCAAATCTCAACACCCCCATTTCCAGGCTCTGATCATGTGGCCGACAGAAGCATTTTGAGGATGCCCAGGTGCTGCCAACAGCAGGTCCTGGGGATTCCAGCCTGGCAGGAGGGAATCACCAGCACTGGGAGACTTCAGGGGGAGAGGGAACGAGGAGTTTGCCCACACCACCAGTTCAGAGCCATTTCAGCTCCATTTCCCAGCACTGGATGTGAACCTCTTCACATCCAGAACCACAATGACTGGGAACGGGGGGACCACAAAATCCCAGCATGGTCTGGATGGGAAGAGAACTCCCAGTCCTTGTTTCACTCCCTGGTGAGCTGCCCTAAGCCATCACCCCCATATTCCCACATGCCACATTAATTAAAGCAGCTGGTAATTGTCTGCAAACACCTCTCCATGGCGGCAGGGGCTCTCTGAGCCCTGCTGTGGCAGGATCTATTCAGATCCCACAACTCGTGGAAGTGCTTCCACAAAATCAGACCTAAAAATCCATTTTTTCTGGCAATTCCAGCCCACGGGCGCATGGAAGTTCCATCTCCCCAACAGGTATCCCTGGACATGAGTTTCTGCTCGTGACTTTGATCCAGCATCGTGAGAAGCAAACACGGGATTGTAACATCCAAGACATCCAAGACATCGTCTCCAATTTAATTTTTGGGCTGTTTCTCCCTCCTCCCACTGCAGTGGCACGTTCAGGAGCACAGATCCCCTTTCATGTTTACTAATCCTTAGATTGCAAAAATTGTCGTGTGAATTCCTTCTCCAATTAGCTCTGGTACTCAAAAATAAAATATTGTTCTGTTGCCAGCACAGTTCTGATCATTCCTGTCCTTTATACTTTTATTCCCCAGAGTCACTTGAAAAGCGGACGCTCCCTCCTCCTCCCCTGCAAAGCCCCCTTGGAAAATTTTTTAAAACAAAAAAACAAGCAGCGATTCTAAAGGAAAGGCTTTGGTGGCTGAAGTGCCACTTCCATTCACCTTTCCATGATGGAAGGGAAAAAAATAAAGATCAGAAGGAGGATTTAGACAAAAAGCCAACTAAGTAAAGGTAATTTCTGATACAGGAAAATCTGCTCGTTGTGTAGAGACGCTTTGTTGAGTGGAACAGAGGAGACATCAGAGGCTCTGCAGCGGGTTTTCAAACGTTCCCAGCTCCCTTCCCAATGTGCCACCTGATTTTCCACACCAACCCAGAGACACATTTTGGAATGCCAGTGTCCATGGAATGAAGTGAGGAAGATCACCCAGTCTGCCCACAATGAGCCCCAGAGGGACACAGCCACAGGAGAATTGTGAGTGCAGCTGAAAACGTTCATGGGGAAATTCCAAGAGCCACCCAAAGTCACCCCAAAGTACCCAGAGCCACCCAGTATGAGCAATAAATGGGGCACAACTTGTGGCACCTTCCCCTGATCACGCTCATCTCCTCACCCATCCAGGGCTTGGCACCTGTGAGACCAAGAGCCTGGTGTGTTCATGGGGACAATCTGTGACCCAGAGAGCTGCCCATGGAGATAATCCCAGGATGGTTTGGGTTGGAAGGACCTTAAAGCTCATCCAGTTCCACCCTCTGCCATGGGCAGGGACAATTCCCACTAGACCAGGTCGTTCCAAACCCCATCCAACCCGGCCTTGATTAATGCCAGCTAAAAACCACCAAGGTTCATTTGGTACTGGAGGATTTCAATGACAAAAAACCTGCAAAATCCATGAATGGAGCATCCTTTATCCGCGCTATATTTTTCTTTTTTGCCTTCTTTAGGGGCGGGGCGGGGGGGGGGAGGTGTTGGCTGGAGGGACTTGGACCATCTTTTCTCCCATGCAGTGACCAGAAAAATTACACACAGATTGCTGTCACACACAAAAACACATACCAAAAAACCAAAACAACAACAAAAAAAACCAAAAAAAAAAAAAAAACCCACTAAAACAAACAAACAAAAAACAGACAAACAACAAAAACCCACAAAAACCCCAACAAACCCCATAAATCAAAACAAAAAAAAAAAAAAACAAAAAAAACCAAAAACCAAACCAAACAAACAAACAAACAAAACCACCACCACCAACAAAAAAAAAAGGAAAAAAAAAGGAAAAAACAAAACAAAACAAAACAAAACAAAACAAAAAAAAAAAAAAAAAAAACACCCAACTTTAGACACAAACCCTCATTAAAAGCAGGGGACAGGCAGCGGGAGCAGAGCTGTGTGTGCCGGCAGTGCTCCCTCCCCGGGCTGTGCCGCAGAGGTGATTTCGCACTCCACGGAGCGCGGCGCGAGGAGCCGCAGCAGCAAACAGGCTCTGGAATCAAAAGAGCTCCCTGGCACTCCACCGGCCCCGCAGCTCCCATTCCAGGGGAAGGAAATTTGCATCCAAAACATCAAGAGCACTTTACCTCGAGTTTAAAATAAATTCCGAGCAGATCCATGCCGCCAGCTTGTGTTTGTGACTGGAATCCCAGCCAGCGCCAGCCGGAGCCTGTCCCCAGTGAGAGCTTTGGGAAGAGGGGATGGCACAGAGCAGGGAACAGGGATGAGGGGAGGACAGCACAGCTGCTGCAGCTGGTCCAGCACCACGGGCCACAGTAATTAGTGCTAATTGGGGTAACAGCCCCCTGAGCCTGAAAAGGAAGGAGCACTTGGTTCATATCCTGCGGCAGCTCCCGGCACCGCACACAGACAGAGCTTGAAGCACAGAATCATGGAATTTTTTAGGGTGGAAGAGACCCCCCCCAAGGTCATGAAGTCCAACCATGCACCACCAAGGCCACCATTAAAGAATGTCCCCAGGTGCTTCACCCAGGGGTTTTCTGAACACTTTCAGGGATGGTGGCACCACCACTGCCCTGGGCAGCCTGTGCTGGCCTGGATCCCTTCCTTTTGGAGAAGGAATTTTCCCTCATATCCAATCCAACCAGATGGGCTGATGCTGTCCTGCCCATGCTGCTGCACGGGGACACGCTCTCTGTTAGTTCATTAGCGCTGCAGTTAATTTGGCCCAGGAAAGCCGGGGTGCCCCCAGGGTGCTGCTGTGCCAGGGCTGGGTGTTCATGTCTGTGCTGGAGCCGGTGGCATGGCTCCATCAAACCAGGGCATCCTGAAACCTTGTCAGGCCCAGCAGCAGAAAAATCTTTCCCAAACAAGTCCTGACAGGGCCAGGTGGAACCTGGCTCAGGTGGAGTCAGAGCAAAACCCTCTCCTGCTCCTGAGAGAGACACTCCCCTGAGACAGACCCCCCACCAGCTCCCCAGGAGCCTGAAAGCTGCTGCTCCCCCACCCCGATGCCCAGACACGGCCCCCAAAGGACACTTGCAGCTCATCCCAAACAGCTGCTGGAGGAAGCAGATTTGTCTTTTCGAGGCACCAGGATTTATTTGCAGCTTCCCCAGGTGCCGGAAGTGCCCCGGCAGCTGCAAGTCTGGTCTGTGAGTGCCACCTACAGGGATCCCCTGTGCCCCAGCTCCTGGTGCGCCCCGACCCCACTGCCCCCCAGAACCCCACCAGCAAGGAGGGCAAATCGTGCAGCAAACAAAACTCTCTTCCCTTCTGGGCTGCTCCAGGACATGAGCAGCCAGGAGGACACAGAGACATGGGCAGGGTGGCAGAGGGGGGGACACCACAGAGGGGGCTTCTGTGTTCTCAGTGCCACTGATCCACGAAACCGGAATGAGAAGGATGAGAAGCAGATGTGAGAGTCAGGGAACGCCCTTGGTTTTGTTCTGGAACTAATTCCTTGCAGGGAGGAGCCGGGACATTCCTGTTTCAGCCTGGAGGAGACTCAGGGGAGACTCCCAAGGGGCAGCTCTGATCTCTGCTGTCTGGGACAAGGGGCAAGAGCTGAAGGAGTGGCTGGAGTTGTGTCCAGAGAGGTTTAGGGTTGGATTTTAGAGAAAGGTTCTTCCCCCAGAGGGTGCTGGGCACTGCCCAGGCTCCCCAGGGAATGCTCCCAGCCCCAAGGCTGCCAGAGCTGCAGGAGCCTTTGGACAATGCTCCCAGGGATGCACAGGGTGGGATTGTTGGGGTGTCTGTGCACACCACCGACTCCATGATCCCTGTGGGTCCCTTCCAAGTCAGGAGATTCCATGATTCTATGATCCAGGGAACAGCCTCTCCTTCCTCTCTCCCAAATAAAACAAAATGGAATTTGGTTCTGCTGCTGTGGAGAGGCTGGAACTGGCCTCACAGGGATCTTATTTGGTCTTCTGTACAAGAAAAGGGATTAATGTGAGAATAGAGAGAAAGGAGGAGACTTCAGAAAACTGAAACCAACCCAGAGATGACTGGGGATTCATGGAGTCACAGAATAATTTGAAAGGGACCTTAAAGCTCACCTCATACCACTGCCAGCCACCGGCAGGGACAACTTCCATAGACCAGGCTGCTCCAAGCTCAATCCAGCCTGGGCTTGGACACTTCCAGATGGGGCACAAGGTGAGCAGCAGCCCTGGGAGCACAGTGTCACTGTCCTGTGAGCGGCAGCAAAGGCAGGGGGAAAATCCAAAGGACTCCATAAACCCATGAGCCCACCACAGCAGCCTCATCCCAGCCCCTGCACAGAGCAGGGAGGGAGGGATGGGCTGGAATGTTTTACTCCAGTGGTTCCAGCTACAGTGGCAAGAAAACCACGGATCGATGCAGGGCCAATGGCTGCTTAAAGGCAGATCAGCAGTTCCAGGAGGGCAAAACACCAGCTGCTCCTTGGGGAGTTCAGACAACAACGTGCTCAAGCACTGTTTATTGACTCCCACCACAGCTACACACTCCCAGTGCTGCAGGTCCCATCCCAGGCACAGAACAAAACCCACAGAGCTGATCTCACCCCGCTCCCACGGATCCCAGTAACCCTGCAGATGGCCCAGCTGGTTTGGGCAGGCCAGGTACCAGCAGCAGAGCATCCCAGAAAGCCTCCAAGACAACAGAGGGATTATGTAAACTTTGAAAAATTGGCTTTGGCTTAATTCAGGGCAGACTCTTGTAGTCAGTCACGATGCACACAGGTGGTGAGTGCTACAGGTCACGGTCCATTGGCTCCTTTTGGCTGGGATGAGCAGGAATCCTGCAGACCTACAGGCACACGGAGCCTCCACCAACACCCACATTCAGCCAGGAGAAAGAAAAGTGCAGCAGTGGCTGGTGAGGCCTCAGCCTGCCCAGGGCCAGGCACAGGTAGGTCCATTTGCACTCCCATGTTTAGCCTGAAAAACTAAAACTGGAAAGCTACTGGAAGATCCAACTGGTGCAAAGAGACCTAAAACAAGGGTAGTGAACACATGTGGAGGAACTGAGAGAGTAATGGAAGGAACAACCTGAACTGATTCTTTGTGCAAACATCACACGTGTTCAAAGCTGCTGTTATCTGCAGGATCCACCCCAAAAAACACCTGCCCTGGCCTGGCACTGCTCACACTGCAGGGAGTGACAGCTCCAGCTGATTCTGCCTGGGGAAATGGGATCATGCTGAACGCCCCAAGGAGTCTCAGATCTGTCACTTGGTTTTCTCCTCTCAGCCAAGGCCTCCAAGGACTCAGAGCAGAGCAGGGATGGAATGTCAAGGCCTTCAAAGGGCAAATCCAGATGCCAGCTGCTGCCGAGGGGCTGGATGGAAGTGGGAACAGTTTCACAGGGTCCCTGATTACAGCTCCAACCTATCTCCAGCTCAAGACCAGGACAAGAGAAAGCCCCACACGCACCTTTGTACCCTGCACCCTTTAAAGGTGGTCAGCAGGACTCTGAGAACATGGAAGTGGTGCAGAAATTCCAGGCTGGCACCTCAATTTCCTTCCCTGGTACCTACACAGCACAGCCCAGGCACACCTCATGACCTGCTCTGCGCCTCTCCCTGCTCAAACACAAACATCTGTTCCAGTCAAAATTAATTCCAGCAGAATTCTTTTCAGGGCAGGACCTAATGCTTGAGGTTCCCTCTGATCTGAGTAATTTAACGTTAAACAAATGCTCCATTCCTGTGAGGTGAGGAAACTTGAGAACTGCAAACCCCACCTGTCCAACAAGAGGGGAGCTTAAGGAATGCTGGGATTCATCACTCCAGGTAAAGGAAGGATGAGGAATGTGCTGGTCAAACACAGAGCATGGCAGTGGATCGAGACAGTCGGGCTCATCTGGCTTCAACAGCACAAGGAACAACTTTCCAGAGGGAACAAAAATAGCCAGGGAATTACCAGCACATGCAGCAGCCCTGCAGGATCAAGAGAGACCCCTGACCATGGATCACAGATCATCCCCAGGGAAGCTGCACCCGGGTGGAGCCATCCCAGCAATTCCCACATGGAACCTCTGCCTGCTCCCATCTGCAGCAGCTACAACAGGAAGGGAACACCCCAAACAGGTGTAAAACCATCCAAACTACAGGCAAACAGGGCACATCCAAGCACTGCGTGCACGCAGCAACGTTATTAAAAATATATATACATATGTATGTATTTTAAAATCCTCTGTGCACATGCAAGACAGAGCTGCCACGGGGGTGGGATTTCTCCAGGAAACCTCACTTGTCCTGACCAGACAAAGCACAGGATCACAGCACTCGCTCAGCTGCCTCAGGAGATCCTGCAGCAGCTGCCAGCCCCCAGCCTCCCCCTGATCAGCACATCCCTGTCCCTTCTCCAAGCGCCCCTGATCCACAGGGGATTTGCAAGCCAAAGGAAAGGAGCCAAAGACATCCCAAAGACAATCTAAATATTCAGCCTGAAGGTGCCACGGGGACCCTCCCTGCCCGCAGGGCAAATCCCTCGGGTTCTCCAAACAAAGGCACTACCAGCTTGGGGGGGGGGAAGTGGGATTTAAGGATGTGCTGCCAGTTTCCAAGGAAAGGCCAGGGACAGGAGCACTTGGCAAGCAGTTCTCACTGCTTTAGCAGCAGATCCACCCAACAACAACCTCCTGACACAATCACCTTTGGTCCTACACAATCAGATCCTAAATATCCACAAAACAATGGGCTGCAGGAAAGACCCAGCCTGAGTACCAGCCAAGGGAGTGAAACTCCAGGGTCCTCGAGAGGAGATAACTCAGCCAGGGCTGCCCTGAATCAGTCGAGAGGGGTTGGGGTCCCCGTTTTCCAGTCATCAGCTGCTCCAAGACACTCCCTGGCTCACACCCGGCTCCTCCTCAGGCATCACAAAACCCAGAGCTTGGCAGATGTCACACCTGTCCCTGGTGTCACACCTGTCCCTGGTGAACTCACAACTGGGGCTGGGCATTCCCAGGCATTCCCACCCTTTTGGTGGCTCTTTTGGAGAAATATTCCTTTGGGTTGTGGCCCCTTTCACTTGTAAACACATCTGTAAACCCATGAATGACTCGGATTATCCCAGTAACAGCCAATCCTGCAAAATTTAAATCGTTTAACTCATTCCCGAAGCTCTTCTGTCTGAACTATCGCCCTCCCACCACCCCAAGTTTGTGTAACACACCGAGAGCTCTCCCAGCTCCTCCCAGGAGCTGATTACAGAGACACTTCCCAAAGAAGTAACCTGATATTGCATGAAGGAAAGGGGGTCAGCCTGGAAAAGGAATCTGATGCTTCCAGGGCAAGGAGAGAGGGATATGAGGCACAGGGGCAGCTCTTGAGCTCAGATTTCAGGTGCTGAAAATCATCCAGGAGCACCTCCCTTACCTCAGCCCTTCCCCGTGCAGTGAACAGCTCCCATCTTTCCCCAGAAATGTCCCCAAGAACGCACGTGAAGAAAAACAGGTTTGGTCCCCTCTCCCCTGCCCCAGCTATGGAAGGGCTCGAATTGTTAATGAAGTCACTGTAAGCAGATATAAAACTTGAGCGCTGGAGATTCCACTGGGATTGGACCCTCCTGTCATTGTGCCGCTGGTCCTGAGTCATCTGGAACAAAAAAAGGAGACACCCAAGATCAGGGCGAGCTGAGGTGACAATTCCTTCAGGTGACATTCCTCCTGAGCTTAAAACAAGCTCCCCAGAAATGGGACTTGGGGGATGTAAACACAGCGCTGGGAAGGCAGGAATGGGTATCCCTGTGAGAGTGGGAGTTTGAACTGTGATGAGACTTGGAAGCAATTCCCAAAATGAAAAACAAAAACAAAACAAACCTGGAATTTTGCTGGGAAAAGAGGAATGTATGTCCTAATGGGACTGGGAGTTTGAACTGTGATATGAGTTGGAAGCAATTCTTAAGCTAAAGGAAAAAACAAAACCCAAGAATTTTTGTTTTCCTGTCTAACACAGGGAGGCCCAGACTGGGCACAAGGGCTGCCTCTCCCAACAGCTCTGTGACCTCACAGCAGCGTCCAAATAACCCTGTCAGTGAGATTTTCCCGGGCCAGAAAATGAGGAAAAGTGAGATAAATCCGTGTGCCAACACAGAGACCACACACAGGCGTTTTAATTTATGCAGATCTGGTTGTAGGAGCTGTGCCAGAGCTCCCACGGCTTTGGGAAAGGAGCCTCAGCCCCTTGTGAGGAAAAGAGCAACGCACAAAACACACAAAATGCTCCCTCACCGCCTCAGGTTCCGGGTTTCAAACACGGTGTCCTCGTCACTGTCGAGGGAGCCCAGCTCGATGTTCTCGTCCTGGCTCGACAGCAGCCCGTACTTCTTCCTCTGGGGCTTCTTCAACCTGAAATGAGTTTTGGGCTCGTTTCGGGAGCTCTCCGACCTGGGGCTGAGGGACAGGGAGAGCACAGTGAGTGAGCCGCTGTCCCCGCCCAGCGGGATCGGAGATGGTTTAGCGCTAATTACCTCGGGTAATTAACAGTGCTGGGGATTTACAGCAACGTTTTGGACTCGCTGCCAAAGGGATGCGCGGGGAAGCAGAGCCCCGGCTGGCAGAGGGAGGGAGGGAGAGGGATTCAGGGAAAATGGGCACAAGCACAGGGATTAGGAGAGGGATTGGGGCAGGCAAGGGACAGGGGACACCGTGACCGGCTTCGGGGGGACCCAGACCAAGACCGGGACAGACAGGGGCACGGCCATGGAGGGGGGACAGGGACGGGGACAACCGGGACACGCAGGGACACTGCCGCAAGCAAGGGAAACTGGGTCCAGAACCAGGACAATCAGGGTGACATCCCCGACCAGAGGGAACCAGGACAAGCAGGGTAGATCCCCGGGCCAGACAACACTGGAACCGGGACCAGCTGGGACACAGCCCGGGACAACGGGAACAGCGACCGGGACCAGCAGGGACACAGCCCCGGGTCAGGGGACACCGGGATGGGGACAAGAACCAGGACAAGCAGGGTAGATCCCCGGGCCAGAGAACACTGGAACCGGGACCAGCAGGGACACAGCCCCGGGTCAGGGGACACCGGGATGGGGACGAGACCAGGAGCGGGACCAGCAGAACACGGATACAACCCCGCTCGGGTGCCCGTCCACCCCCGGCACTCACCGGAACGCCCGCAGCACGAAGTAGAGCGCGGCCAGCGCCGACAGAGCGCTCAGCACATAAACCGCCCGCCTCAGCACCGGCAGCCCCGACCCCACCGACAGCCTCGGCCCGGACTCGTGCTCCGACTCCGACTGCGTCTCGTTCCGTGTGGCCGCCCGCGGCGGTTCCGTGCTGTTCCCCGGGCTGGGGGAGGCGGCGCGGCCGAGGTGCGGGACGAGGAGGAAGAGGAGGAGGAGGAGGCGCGGCATGGCCGGGCCGGGCCGGGGCAGCGCAGCGGGAGCGGCGGCCGCAGGAAGGCGCCGGGACGGTGCGCGCGGCGCAGGCACCGCCCGGGCCCCGCGGAGCCGCTCGCGGGTTCCGGGGCTGCGCCGTTCCGGGCCGGCCGTGACCCGCTCACGGAGCCGCCGCGGGGCTTCGACATTTTGCCCTCAGTGTGGTTGTTGGCCCCTCGTGGGCTGCGGCCACCTCGGCGGGGTCGCCATTTCTCCCTCGCTGCAACACCCCGTCCGTCACAGACGCCGTTTTCCACTCAGGGCCGTCTTCCTCCCTCAGGGCCGCCATTGCCCTTCGAGGACTCTCATTCCTCCCTCAGAGCCGCCATTTCCCCCTCAGGGCTGTCCTTCCTCCCTCAAGGCCACCATTTCCCCCTCAGGGCTGTCCTTCCTCCCTCAAGGCCACCATTTCCCCCTCAGTGTCGACACCTCCCCCTCATAGCACGACCTTCTCCCCCAGAGCCGCCATTTCCCCCCTCAGGATTATCTTTCTCCCTTCAGGGCGGCCATTCCCGCCCCACGGTAAACACAGCTGGGAAAACAGCATTCTGAGCGCATTTCAAGAATTTCTATCCTCCACCTTTTTCCTCTGGATACTTCCGGCTTTCCAGGACTCAGTCACTGCCCTTCAGCCCTGCTCCACTTCCCCATTTTTCCTCAGGGAACGGCTCAAGCTGTCTGGACACACAGGGCTTTCTTTAAAAAAAAGGGCATTTTGGCTAAAACTGGGTCACCCGAGCTCACGTCAGACCCACGGCACCCAAACACCTTCCAGATGACGCCACTGGGTTGCACATCCAGCCCCTGGATCCAGCGATTCCCTCACCTATCCCATCAAGACATCATTAACTCAGTGCCATAATTAGCTATGCCAAAAATAACAGCACCTCTAACCAGGCTCTATTTTTGCACCTGTTCATTATTTCTGCCCGCGTCTAAGCATCCTATTTAGGGAGGTCTTACAAAGCATTATTTTTAAGTATTTTCAGCCTGAATTCATTTAAGCCTCACCTGACTGCATTTTTATCAGCAAAGACTTCACACACTCCCCTCAGCTTTCATTATATTTAAAACCCTCTTGCATTAACATGCAAAAATCCTCACTGGTGAATTGCTCAATATAACCCCCAGAAGTGTGTCATGGCTGATTGCTTTTTTTAAATGCTGTTCACTTAGATAATTTGAAAAAGGTTAGAGGAGGAAAAGTAGGTTTTGTGAAGTGAGCTCAATAATCCCCTCCTGCAGGCAGGAATGTCTGGAGACTCTTATCAGTGGAGAATGGGGAACTGATGGCTCTTGGACAGCAAGTCCTCAGGGCTCCTGAGTGAGCCCATCAACAAATTCTGAGTTTATCAGTTTAAAAAAAAAATGGGGAGAAAAGGGCAAGGATGGAGCAATCAACTCCTCTTTAACACAAAAACAAACAAACAAAAAAACTGGACAGGAGCAGCTGAGATAATCAAAAACTCTCACTGCTCTCTACCCACAACCTCCTGCCAGAAACACATTCAGGGAGTGTCAGCCTCTCCCAAGACAAATCCTCCTCATCACTGAGCTGCCACATTTCTGGGATTTAATCAGCCACAAAACCTCATTTTCCATGAGGATCACACATCAATCTGCTTGGTGCAGTGTGTCTATGTCTCAGCACCACAGGGGTGGTTTGTTCTGTGCTCTGAACTGGGCCGTGCACCAAACACTTTTGCCAAAAATACTGTTTTCCACAAGAAGTACCACAGAGATTTGTTTTTTCCACATTTCAGTGTTTTATTCTGGCTTGGCTGACTTGGATTCATGTAAAAAATGGATTGACTTGGTCCATGTAAAAATGAGCAACACCACTGCTCTGAGCTCTTCATCTCCCCGCTCCAGTGTCTGTCCTTCAGTCCTCTCTGACGCGTCTCAGTGCTGAAATGAAACGGAGACAAAGAGAATTGGAAGGTGGATAAAAGTACAGGAATGCAACAGGGTTACTGCACCACTTAGAGCTACAGAAAAAGGACACAGCCAAAGGAAAAAAAAAGCTCAGGAAAGGGATGTTACCTGGTTGGCAAACTTGCTCCAGCATCTCTGGAACGCAGCTCTGGTCGCTCAGGATCCGCTGGGCCTCCAAGGCGTGTCCCGGGTCCTTTCAGCCTGCTAAAGCAGAGAGGCATTAACAGGAGCCCTGGGCAGGGGCTGCTCTCACCCCCAACCTCCCCACACAGCTCACAGCGCACGAGGGTCTCACAAGCCATCGCTGAACCCATCACACCACAAAGCACAGTCTGGGAAAAACTGTTCCGGGCTGGCTGCTGCCCGTGCTCAGCCAGCCCATGGATTGGATCCCCTAAGCAGAGAGTTAACACTTGGACATGGCTGCTTAGGAAGTTGTGGGCCATGGGAAAAAGTTAATGGCAACAAGTAGGATGGCAAAGAAAGCTACAATTAAAGTGAGCAACTTAATGAAGTCTAGGAAGAGTCTCAATAGATGAACACATATCGAGTCAGGGAGTTCGTTCCAATCTTGCTTCCGTACCTACAGCAAGACACGGCTGCATGCCCAACTCTGATCTGTGGAACCCAAGGTGTGCCACAAGCCAAAGGTTGCATACGGCATGGGTTAAACGTTTTTTCCAGCAGCTGACCAAAATTGTCAAAAGGAGTATTTCACAGGTACATTAGACTTTCAAATGAGCTCTCAACAAGAGGAAGGATGCGGACATGAGCAAAAGGAGTTACCTCGAATTACAGGACTATTTCCACATATGAACTAGCCAAGAGAGCAGCTCTCGTCTCAGAGGTTTCTGTTGGAGGCACAACACTTCTTTTCTCCAAGGACACTGCAGTTTCCATTTGCTAGCAAAGAATTCTTAGAACTTGTAAGCAATGACACAGCTAAGCTAAGCCCGGCATTCCCCTACATTGCACACGCGCTCGGCACGCAGGGAACAGCCCAGGGACTACAGCACTTTGCTCTTCTCTACAGCTTCCCAGTGTAGGCTACAGCAGCTTGGAAGGAAACATCCATTATCCTCCCTAACATTCCGACTGTGCTCCGCTCCTAGCACGCCCTCAGGTTTGTACTTCCAGCCTCTACCGACAAGCTTTGACTATTTTATGTGAAATTTGTTGGCCAATTCAGATGTCAAAGACCGATTTTAGGATTTCGATTCCAGCGCCCGGGCAATCGTCCGGCTGGCTCTGCCACTTAATCCCTAAATCTCCTCCTCTCGCTCCCAAGACTGTTCTTCATCTCCAAGGGTTGTGTTGTGCAATGAAATGTAAATGTCAGGAGCAGAGTTCATTTCAGACGGTCTTTTAATAGGCTTCGTAAAGCCAAAGAAAACTGTATACAGGAATCCTTTACCACTTCAAATACAACAGCAATGGAATATGCATATTTCTTCCAGTAAAAAAGGACAATATAAATAAACATTTTCAAGAACCTCTTTATGGTAAGTTTGCAAGTCTAGTTCTGGGTCATTTACATCATTACAACAGTAAAAATACCGTTATGCGGGTTGAACATACAAGCACGTTTCTCTTTAGATATATCAAGGTGGTTTGCCTTCCAACGGAACCCAGGCTGCATTCCTACCTTGCTACACTAAAGGAATGTTACAAAAGACGAAGGTAATGCACTTAAAAAAAAAAAAGGGAAAGAAAAAAAAGTCCACAGCTTGTTCAGCTTCCAGTGAACATCGGTACAAGGTCCTTTCTAGCTCTAAAGAAACTGAATTGGGGCCCCAACTTTAAAAAAAAAAAAAAACCAAAAAAACAGAAACGAACACCTTGGCTCATTCATGAAGGATAAAATAAAATCTGAAGTGCTTTCAAAAAAAGATTAAAACCACTTGAAAGCAGAGCTTTCTCCAAGACAGTCTAATCAGACAGTCTCGTCTCAGAAGCTGCCAGGCTGTGTATGACAAGATCAGAACTGATAGTACTACAAAAGTGAAAATACAAGTAGATGTACTACACAATAACCATTTCAGCGAAGCTCCAAAAATCTTTATAAATACAGCCATTGGAAGGACGATCTTGAGTCAGGAAGGATTTTTACTCGTTGTGTGTAGCTGAGGACAAGAAGCAGGCACAATTGTAAAGGCACTGAAGCAAAGACAAGTTCCAGCATTTTACTCCCTTTGCATTATTCCGAGGCTACGGCTACTTGGCTACTGAGATTCCCCCACCCGCGGGTCAGTCAGTGCGTTAGGGCAGCCAGAGTTTGGGCTTCAGGAACACCTTCTTTTTTTTTTTTTTTTTTTTTTAAACACTTGCTTTGCCTTAGATCCGAGCAACTCCTGCACATGCATTAACTTAGAATCTCCCGGCACCACCACGTCCACAGCCTGAGCCTGCCCCAGCTCCAGGCTCAGGCTCAGCAGGTTCAGAGCTCCTACAGCACACGGACTCAGCGCTCGCGGTCGAAGCGGGACTTACCGTAACTGTCGTAGCTGTCTCTGTAGGAGCCTCCTGAGTTCCTGTCTCCATAGCCACCTTGACTCCTGCGGGACAAACAGCACCCGTTTCACAGCTGCTCAACTCCTTCTCTGCTGGTTTGAGCTCTACCACAGCTTCCCCACCACCCCTGGTGCTGGCAGAGCCCTTACCTGCTATTATAGTAGTCTCTGGAGCCGTTATAGCCTCCGCTTCTGGAATCAAATCTGCTGCCGCCATAGCCTCTGTCTCCACCTCCTTGGAAATAACAGGCAAACGAGGTTTTTTTAACCATTCTGACAAGTGACACCCCCCCAGCCAGACACTATGACTGAACCCCCCAACGCACTCACCTCTGGAGAAGCCACGGCCCCGGCCTCGGCCCCCGCGGAAGAAGCCCCGGCCCCCCGAGGAGCCCCCTCTGTAGCCACGGGATCTGTTCTCGGAGGATTTCCCAGCCTGGTCGACTCGGATCTGACGCCCGTCTACAGACTAGAACACAACCACAGTTAGCCAGACTGAAATACTGAAAATACTGAAATACTGAAATAGCAAAGCACACGCAGAAGGAGTTGCACGCCTTCACAGTTGGCTGAGCAGCGCCAGGACTTTACTGCTCCTCACGAGATCAACGTGCTTTTCATGCCACAGTTAAGGCAAGCAGGCAAAGAAACTGATAGGCTAATTGTATTTACAGGAATGCCTTAAAAGTCACTATCTCAGTCATCCAGATTCCACAACATTTTTTTCTTCATATTTTCTAACATATCTAATATGTTAAAATAGACATATTTTCTAACATATCTAGTATCTTCATAATTTCTAACATACAGATATACTTTTACGTATAAATTCAGATTTTTACATCCATATTATTTCATATATATATACTTTTACGTATACATTCAGATGTTTTACATCCATATTATTTCATATAAGACACAGGCAATTATTTGTTTTTCCACACAGCCTGAACAGCACCACACCTCTGATTCTCTTCCTCCATTATTGGAAATAAACAACTCCAGAGCCTTCTCACCTTTCCATTCATGGCCATCATTGCGTCTTTTGCATCATCGATATTTTCAAAAGTAACAAAGCCAAAACCTCTGGATCTCTGAGTCTCTCTGTCTTTCACCACCACGACTGTGAAAAGGAGAGGCAAGGAAATAGAAACCCATCAGCACCAGGGAAATTCAGCAGACTAAGGGAAACTTTCCCAGCTTGGCTCTGCATTCTCACCTTCTGAAATCTGTCCGTATTTAGAGAAGACTTGCTCCAATGACTGCTCATTGGTGTCGAAACTGAGCCCGCCGACAAAGAGCTTTCCCTCATCTGATGCCATTCTGACCTGCCAAACCAACAGAACCGAGTCAGCGACTCGAAAAACCGACATAATCCCCGCGAGGTCTGAAACATTAAATCCTTCTAACACCACCTATAACAACACCGATGTGATTTCACACTCCCGGACGCCTTATGCGCCCCTGAACCCACGCCTTATGTGATCTTCCAGACTTATGAGGGGGTCTCCCTCAGAGTGGCTGGGAGTGAGGGCCCACCTGGGGGTCCTGGAGGCTCAGGACCAACGGCATGGGAGCAGCATCGCGGCCGAGCCCCGGCAGAACCCGCGGCCGGGTCGGGTCCCTCCATCCCCCGGTGGGACCCCCGGTCCCGGCCCCCGCCCCTCCGGGCCCAGCGCGCATGCGCGGCCCGCCGCGCCCCCTACCGGCCTTGCCCGCACAGCGCCTCCCGCCGCCCCCTCCCTCCCGCCTGCCGCCATTTTGCACGGCCGTGATCCGTCGCCATTTTGTTTCCGCGCGCGCCTTTCCCCCCGCCGTGGCCCCTTCCTCGCCGCGGCCCAGCCGGGCCCGCTCCGCTGCGTACCCCGTGCCCGCAGAGGGCACCGATCGGCGGGTCGGGAGTCGCGGCCCAGCCTCCCGCGCGACCCGGCCCTCCACCCCTGGGACGTGGCTCCGCTCGCCGCGGCCCACCCGGCCCGGTGCGGTCGCGGCCAACCCGCGCAACTGCGCTCACCGATGCCCGGGCGGTGCGAGGTCCACAGAACACTTCAAAGCCTCACCAAAATGTACGGCGAGCCTGGCGGGGCGGCGCCTTATAAACTCCCGCGCCTCATCCCGCCTATCTCATGAATATGCAGATGAACTCCGCTGCAAGGCGGGGCGACACGTCACCAAAGCGGTGCCGCCGCTGCACCACCCGATTGGGCGGGACTTCATTAATATTAATGAACCAGGGCTGGGGGCGAAGGTAGGGGCGCGCAAACAAAACCACGGCGCGGCCCCGCCCCCTCCACCCACGTGGGGGCGGGGTGCGACGGACGGCGCCCATTGGCTGCGCGCGCGGAGGCGGGCGGGAGCGCCCCTGTGAGAGAGAAGGAAGTGGAGGCCGCTGATTGGTCGGGGGGCGCGGCCACCCCGCCCCCCTGGTGAAGGGGGCGTGTTCACGCTGGCCCAGTTTCGCGCCCTTCTCGCACTGCGGCGGCGGCCGCAGACAAAGGGCCGCCTCAGGGGCCGCCGCCATTTTGGGCGCCGTGCGCTGCCCCCGGCCGGGTCTCGGCGGCTCCTCCCGCTGCGGCCCATCCGGTCACCGCCCCGCTCTGGGAGCCCGTCCTGTCCCTGCGATCTGACCCTTGGGGCGTCCGCCCTCCTCCCTGCCCGTGGGGAGTGATCCCGTCAGCCGCCTCTTTGTAGTGTTGTCCTATACGTACTTGGGAGATGCTGGTGGGAAGTAGCCAAAGCAACAAAGTTTTCTTCAAAATGAAAGGACTTTGCTCAACCTGTTTTCCCAAAGATTGAAATCTTTAAGAGCCCATCCTGAAGCTTGACAAAGGTGAGAATGCCTTCAGCGGTAAAAACTTCCGTATTGAAAGAGGAAACTGGCAAAGCCAAAGACTTATCGAAAGGCTGCACAGCTTTGAAAGGCCTAAAAATAAAAACTTTCAGTGTTTCATACAATAATTACAATCTCATGGAGAAAAGTGTTTGGAAACATTGGAGAGGAGGAGACACACACGAACAAATAGATTGGAGAGGAGGAGACGCATGGGAGGGAATAGCACTGTGAGGGAAATGGGAAGGAAATGTGGCAAGGATGGGGCTGTGGTGTCACCACGTGTGTGTCCTGTGTCCGAGGACAGCACTGGACACATCAGGGGTCACTCTGTGTGCATGTGTGTCCCCTGTCCCAGGCAGGACCAGCCACGTTTGCTCTGCTTCCAGAAACTCCTTGTAATTTGCGTTGCAGTTCGCAGCAGGAGTTTGCAGCCACCGACCACCCTCCATCCTTCCTTCCGTCCTTCCCTCCCAGTATTTCCAGTCAGAGCCAGGCTGCACAGAAGAAAACCACTGGAGTGCAGAAATCACCACTCTTTGGTGACTGGTTTTCAAGCCAGGCACTGAGAGAAAAAACAAACCACGGGGAGATGTAAAGAAACCTGCCTGCAAGTGTGGCAATCAGGATTTTCCTCCCTGATTTGTTGGGATCCCTTTGGGATCTCCAGGAAAAGGGCAGTTTGTACATAGGTTATACAGTAATTACAAAACCCAAGGACACCACATCTGTGGTTTTTCTGAGCTCACAGGGCCACAGGGACAGAATGCTGCCACCGAAGTGCTCAAAAGCACATAAAAAACCCCAATATTGATGACAGACCAAGCCAATATTACTATTTTCCTGCCATGAAAAAATTTACTCACTTCCCTTGGCCTGGAGAAGCGAGGTGACGCGTCTGCTGTTACAGCAAATTGATTTTTGCCCTTCAAGAGAGGAAAAGATCCCAGCCCTGCAATCACAGGCACGGCATTTTGATTAAATTAGAGACCCATTAACGTGAGCGTTTCTGGTCCGTGATGAGGGTGGATAAAGTGACCTTGATGCACAGAGCCACTTTCCAGCCTGGGATGCTGGACAGCCAACACCAACCTCTCTGCAAACCTCAAGGGACAAACACCAGGATTCACTGGGATTGGACTCCACACAAAGCCAGGCAGGTCAGTGTTGTGAAAATAACACCGAGAACCTTTGCTGCTTCAGGGGAATTTGAGTCCCAGCAGGGTGAAGGGCTGCTGGGAGCAGAGGAGCTCCTGTGACAGGGAATGGCGAGCACAGCCCTGCTTGGATGTGTCCCAAAGTGTGATTTCTGTCTCCCTGGGGTGTGTTGATGCCTTTGCTTTGACAGTGAGAGTCACCAGTGACACGAGGTGAGAGCTGGGCCAAATGGACACTGTGTGCTCCAGTCCCAGTGCTGCTGCTGCTGCCAGGAGGGTTCAGTGCTCCAGATATTCCTGACCCAGGGCATCAGACATGGCATCAGCTGTGGATTTGATGATCCTCGTGGATATTCCATGATCAGGCTGCACTCAGGGGCTGCAGCAGCCCCATGGCACGAGCCCAAGGGGCTCAGGGACATCTCTGCATGCCCCACAGGCTGGGCTCTGGCTGCAAGCAGCACTGGGAAGCAGCCAGGCAGGCAGCTCACCTGGCAGGTTGCACCAGTCATTAGGGCAGTTAATTAAGCACTGAAACAGCCCAGGATTCAGGTTCATAGAGCAAACCTCCTGCAGCAGGAAGGCCTGGCCAGGGGTCCCAAACAGGCGACACCACATAGGAGACGCAGAATTCACTCCTGTGTGAGTTCCAGACCTGAGCACCCATGGGTGTTTTCCCTGGCTGTGCCCTAATTTTGATCACCTGGATCTGGCTGTGAGCAGGGCTGTGGCTGTAGTGACCCAATAAGGCAAAAGTGCCAGCACTTCCCTAGGGAGTGCAAATATCCGCTCTGAAGTGGAGCTCTGTGTGTACAGGTGCAGCCAGGGGAAATCGTGAATCACCACAGGCTGGAGGGACCTCAGGGATCACCTGGAGCTGATTCAAGCAATCCCCACACACATGACTGATGTTTTTATCACCCATTTTTTTAAAGCTTCCAAGGGCAGAGGTTGTAGAACCAAACATCCTGTTCATGCAAATCTGATTTCCTGGAAGTTCCGCCCCGTCCAGCAGCACAGCGGGGGATAGTGCCACATGGAAATGCCGTGGAGGAGCAGCGATAGGAGGAGTTCTGCTGCCCTCCTGCCTTCACCCCGGGCCATTCCCACATCAACACGAGGCTCTCTCCTGCCTCCAGCACACCCCACACCCAGGCAGCTCCTTCCACAGCACCAGGGGCTTCTCTGGGGGTCCCCACACTGCTGTGCTGTTTGTAGGGACCTTTCCCAATCCCTGCACTCACGGACCAGGGCACAAGGAATTGCCCAGAGCAGTGCAGCAGCCGAGCCCAAACCTGCTCGGCAGCCCCGGCACCTGCTGGGGAGCCAAGGGCAGCCCCTGCCCCGGGCACTGCTCTGATGAGGTTCCCAAATCCCAGAGCAGCTCCTCCGGTGCTGCCGCCGCCGGCCAGGGCTGGGGACGGGAGTGCCCGGGGTGGGGGAAGGATGGGGCACTGGGTGCCACATCTTGTCCTCTGGAGCTGTGCCTTACCCGGGGCTGGGAGGGAACAAAGCCCTCCAGGCAGCCCCCCTCCGCCCCGCCCGCTCCGGGCTCTGGCATCGCGTTCCTGCCCCTGGGACCACCCTCCCTGCTCCCAGGCACAGCGGTGGGGGAGCTCTGCACGCCCCAGCACATCCTGCACGGCGCAAGAGCCGCCTCCTCTGCCTTTGTTTTTTGCTGGGATTGCAGGAAAGGAGGGAGAATGTGAGGCTGGACTGAAGCAGGGCTCATCCCTGGGCCTCCACCCCATCCATCACCAAACCTCTGGCTCCTTCCTGGTTTTCCTACAAAATCAGCTTATATCAGGAGCAGGGAGGTGCCACAGGGAAGGCACACGGAGTCATCCCAGCACAGGACCCCTTGGTGTCCCTCGGCATGGGAACCCTCGCTGTTCCTACTGTGTCTGGCCCATGGCAGCCTTGGACCTGGGAGCAAAACACCAAACCAGGGCTGGATTAGAGAACTGGCAGTCCCAAAGCGCCCCAGGGAAAAGAATATTCCCTTCTCCCTTACTACTGTCCCCGAGGGAGTTGCTCATCCAGCTTTGCAGTTGGAAAGAAAAGCCCTGACGCAATCCCGCCGTTGCCATGGCGAGGAGCGCGGCCGCTGCGCTTCCCTGTGACCGGGATTTACCGAGTTGTGGGACAAAGCCACAGGGAGCGGGGGGGACAGGACCCGCAGGGATCAGATCCATAGCGAGCAGGGGGAACAGATCCACGGAGAGCAGAAGGATCGGATCCGCAGCGAGCGGGGGGATCGGATCTGGAAAGAGCAGAAGGATCAGATCCACAACGAAAAGGTGCAGGAGATCAGGGCTGGCACAAGCTGCCCTGAGGTGACAGGGGGGGTCACAGCAGAGTCGGGATACCCAAACTGGAGTTTTAGGAAATGAGCTGAGATCAGGGGGGATTCAGAATCGGAGACAGCAGTGCACCCAGCTGGAGTCAGGGGGAATTCAGGGTTGGGAATGCCGGTGCACCCCGATTGAGGTCAGGGGGGATTCAGGGTTGGGAATGCCGGTGGAACCCGGCTGAGGTGAGGAAGATGGTGAAAATAAGCATGTGGTAACCATGGCAACCATGTAACTGCCTTGGCGCCGAGCAGCAGCTTTATCAGGGCTGGTGCTTCCCAGCCAGATTATGGAAAACCAAATCTTGTGTGTCAGACTGTCCCTACCTGCCCAAACACAGACAAATCTAGAAACAACTGCACCCAGAGTCTCCAGCAGTGGCCTCATCACTCCTCACAGGCCACACTAAGGTGTTACTGTGGGATTTTTGCCCTTTTCCTCCAGCACTCCCAGCTCACCAGCACAACATTCCAGCCACTGTCACACATGAATGCTTTTCCAGCATAAACCCTTAACCTCCCAGCTCCGCCACACCGGAGAGCCCAGCCATGCCATGGGCAACGTGGTTCAGGGCAGCAGCACCCGCCGCTCACTCACACAGGATCCAAAACTGCCTGGAAAACCCAGATAGGGGCTGCCCCAGCTGCTTCCCCCTGAGTGGGCTCTCCCCCACATCTGCCAGGGTCCCCCTGCACAGAATGCAGCTGCTCCAGTGTGGGAAAAGCAGCAGCAGCAGCAGCGACGTGCGGTTTCTTGCTCCCACCTTCCCTGCTGTCACCCTCCCGGCTGCATTAAGGACTCCGCTCGGTTATATAAGCGCTCATTAATCATCATCTAAGAGTATTAGCAGTATTGAGTTCTTAAGGGCAGGAGATGCTACCCAAGGACAGGACAAAACAGCCTCTGACCGCCTGACACCGGGCGACCTTGTGGGACAGAGGGCTGGAGACGCAGGAAAGGTTTATCACAGTCTGCAGGGGAAAAGCTGCCAAGAATCAGGAACATCATATCCCTCCCCAGCAAGGGGTAAAGTACACACCGTGGGGGGGCCAACCCAGGTGTTGAGGGAAACTGGAGCTTTTCCAGACCCCTTGGGCTCCTCCATTCACTCCCTCAGGCACTGCCTCACACTGCGGTTTGCTGCCACGATTTGCGGTGGGGCCGGTGGTCTCACACCCCCTACAATCCCATGAAGGGCAGCCTTTGGTCCAGCTCCCTGCACAAGGGTCCCGGGGCTCCCCAGAACCCCGGTGCCCCCCCTCACTCCCTCTGCTCCGCGGCAGGTCGCTGTGTGCTGCTGTTTCCCTGCAAGGGCACGTGAATCACCTTGAGCCCACAGCCCTCCCCGAGTGATTTTATTGCCATCCGCACGGGGGGCGGCCCGGCGGAGCGAGCCGGTATCTGCGGGAACAGCCGCGATTGCAGAAATCCCTGAACTGCAGCATCAACGTTTTTTTCCTGCCCGGAAGGTTCCCGCGCCCTCGCATGAGCTCATCCTGCACTGTCCCCTTTCCGCGCCTCCCGTAACCCAACCTCTCCCAGCCCCGCGCCGCAGAGCAGGAATGAGACACGACAGCGGAGCAGATTCTTGGCTCCGTGGGTCACTCTCCCCGCGCTGCCTCTCGGGAAGCTCCAAGTCATGCGACTCCTTCTCTTTTTTTTTTCCCCTTAAGGTGGGGAAACGAGTCGGGAAAGTTCCCCCGCTCTCCCCCCTCGCGCGGATCCGAATGGGAAGGCAGGTAGAGGCAGCGTCTCTGCCTCCAGCAGCACCACACCTGCCCTGGGAGCCGGGCGTTCCACAGGGAAAGGCCAGATCCTGGCACTGCACAGGCTGGTGCCACCCAGCACAGCCGCCCTGAGACAGGGGAGTGACTCCTGGAGCAATGAGCTTTGTGGGGGAGCTTGGCAATGCTCCTGCCAGAGCAGCAAAGACCCCCAGCACTCATCGGGATGAGCTGAAGGCAAGCGGGGGCTGAGCTCCCCACTGCCACATCCCCGGGATGGCAGTGCCACGTAGCCC
This sequence comes from Phylloscopus trochilus trochilus, assembly GCA_016584745.2. Taxonomy (NCBI): domain Eukaryota; kingdom Metazoa; phylum Chordata; class Aves; order Passeriformes; family Phylloscopidae; genus Phylloscopus; species Phylloscopus trochilus. The sequence continues at coordinate 713,418 of WQNJ02000044.1, read as the reverse complement.
CGCACCGCTGGAAATCCTCCTCCCACAATCCCCAAAAGCGCTGGGAGCGGCAGCTGGCTGCTCCCAGCAGCCCGGAGCTGCCCCAGAAAGCTGAGCTCCCCCGGCATCGCTGCCGTGCCGGGAGCTGGACGTGACCTGCTTCCAAACGCAGCGGGATGGAGGATGGGAGGGAGCTGCAGGATCCATGCCAGCCTCACGCCCTGAGAGCAGCAGGAGCCACCAAGAACTGACACCAGCCCTCCCCAGGCTGAGCCCCTTCCCCATGGCCCTAAAAGCCCAGAAAATGCTTCATTCCCTCCTGCCTTGCTGCATGACCCCATCCCAGCTGGGAGGAGCGCAGGGTGGAGGGGGATTTCATCTTTAACAGCATCTCAGAGCCCCCTCCCCTGCTGCCTCACACTGGCAGTCCCTCGCCCCAGCCCGGGGGGCCGGGGCCTGGCAGAGAGAGCTGCCATTGTTCGGCACCCAGGGGGTCCCTGCCGCGGCCCCCCCGGCAGCGTCCCCCGGGTGCCGGGGTGCTGAGCGCTGCCGTGGCCGTGGCAGCAGAGGGCAGCCACGCTACACGCACCGATCCTGCCCACGCGGCACCGCACGCGTGTGCCCGCACAACCCACGCGTGTGCCACGGCCGCGCTGTGCTCACCAGCAGCCCCGTGTCACCCCATGCTCTGGGGTCCTGCCCACGTCCCCCCAGCTCCTGGCTGCAAACGGGGTGGATCCTGGCACCCAGCACCCCCTCAGCACCCTTCAATCCCACCAACAGAGCATCAGGCTCTGCCCACGTCCACAGGGTTGAACACGTGTGGCCGCGGCAGACGTGGGCTCCCCACGTGGACCCCCAAATGCAGTGGCCGTGGGTGGCCTGGCAGAGGGTGCAGGGCACAGCAGGAGCTGCCTGGGGACAGGCACTGCCTGCCCGAGCCCCCCCAGCCTCACGCAGAGCTGGTCACAGGGCTCATGGTGGGGTCTGCAGCCACCCAGCTGTGCTGGAGGCAGTGGGTGGTCCCAGGGCTTCCCTGGCGCATGGCCCCGTTCTGGCCCCCACCCCGTGCTCCCCTCGTGCACCAGAGCCCCCCACACACACACCAGAGCTCCTGCAGCCCCCCCAGTGGGGTCCCACTGCCTGTGTGGTATAGCCAAACAGTGCTGGGTCCACCAGCCCCCCACGTGGGACCGTGCACACATGTGAACACACATGCACAGAACACACGTGTGCAGGAACTCACACACAGGTACAGGCACGGGGGCTGGGTGTGTGGGGTCACCTGCCCGCAGAGCCCCACACGTGTGTGACCACAAGCAGGGTGTGACAGTGCTGGCCGGACCCAGCAGTGTGTGGGAAGGGTCAGAGGTGGTGGCAGTGTGAGGTCCCTCTGTCCCTGAGCTGCCCCTGTTCCCAAGTGACCGTCTGTGACAGGGTGAATCCCATGCTGCCAGTGCCTCAGTTTCCCTCCCAGGACTGCTGCAGGAAGAACCAGACGGTGCCGAGGGGCCCCATCCGCCAGTGCTGCCCCAGACTGGGGTCCCCAAGCCCCCTCAGCCCTGCACATGCAGAGCACAGATCAGTTCTTGCATGTGTGCACACCCAGACAGGCGTGCACGATCTGCACCGGCACCGTGCACACGCGTGTTCAACCACACACCTGGGAAGTCAGGCGTGTACAGTCTCATGCGTGGATCCAGCCGGCCCCCCTCACCCCCACCCCGCCGTGGGCCTGGGCCCCTCGGCAGCCCCGCACCCGCCGCGCCCCATTGCAGCGTCGCCGTGGCAACGCTCCAGATTTATCAATGGAGACACTGCGGAAATGCTCCGGGGGAGGCGGGAGGGAGGGGTGTTCTGGGGGAGCTGGCGGGGGACAGACGGACAGACGGATGGCTGGGGGGGGCTGGGGCGCAGGACGGGCTGTCGCACTTGCAGAGTGATGCACACGCATGTGTGGGGGTGCACTGTGCACACATGTGTGTGAGGGGAGCTGCAAACGAGGGTGGCTGAGTATTCTGGCTCTTCCCTGTGCACCTTCCCCAAGGTTTTCCCAGCCCCTCGGCAAAGGTCTGGCGGCTGGCAGGGGGCTCTGTGCCCCGTGTGGGCGCAGGGAGAGGGTCCTGAGGTGAGGCAGCCATTCCCTGCCTGCATTCCTGCCTCATCTCCTCTTCTTGTAGCTGCTGACAGCAGCGATGGTCAGAGCCAGCAGCTCCCAGCTCCAGCAGCGGGGCCAGAGCCGATCCAGGAGGGGAGAACCCTGATCCCAGGGAATTGGTCAACATGTACCAGGGGTTGTCAGGGCTGCGGGGTTCCCCCTTCCTGGGGAAGTGCTGCTGGTTTCACACGTGGGCTGTGACTCAGGCACCCGACTCTATTCCTGTCCTGTCCCTGACTCAGCATGTGGCTCCAGGCAGGACACGCTCTTGCCAGCCCCACACACCCGCCACAGGGAAGAGGAAGCAGCTCAGGGACTCTCAGAGCAGCAGTGTCCCCAGCCAGTGTGGGGTCCTCGCCCTGTCCCCCCCCAGCAAGGCAGGAGCACCCAGGGCACCTGCACTGACCCCCAGCCCTGCAGCCTTCAGCCTCAGTGGCTCTCCCTCCTCTATGAGGCACCCGGATGCCGCGGGGATGGGCACAGCTGCCCACACCCTGCACACAGCAGGGACCTTCCCTGCAGCTCTTCCAGGAAGGGCTGGAGAGGAGGAGATGGGGATGGGATGGCAGGTTCACACCAGCTCAGCACTTTCACAGCTCTCGCCAGCCCCGTCACACCCGGCTCATCACATGCCTTGCTCACACCCACCCCCCCGCGCCTGCCCCAGGCACCCGGCCAAACCCACAGCAGAAAGGGTGGAAAAAAAAATCCAGTAAGCGACTGACCGTTTTCCAGCCTCGCCACAAAACATTCCTGACGTTCTGAGTGCGTGTGTGCACAAGGTTCCAGATCACACGGTGCCGGTGGTGGTGGCACAGCCCCACCGAGGACTGGGGACGTGATGGGCCCTGTGCTGGGGCACAGCATCACTCATGGCCACACACACAGGCTCTGCCCTGGCTGCAGCAGGGCCTGGGGGACGCACTTTTGGTCCGAGAACAGACAGAACTGCCTCAGTGATGGCACCTCCGGGTCAGGGGCTGCAGGACCAGGACAAGCCAGAGCTGGGCAGTCAGCTGCCACCCCAGAGCTCACTCCCAGCCCAGTGGGCACGTGGCTGAGCCACAGGATGCCTGGACAGGCCAACCACGCCGTGAGCCGGGCAGTTACCTATGGTTGGGTTTTACACCTGCCGGCCCAGGGAGAGGCCTCACAGCCCCAGCCCAGGTGAGCTTGGACTTGGAAATCCCCGGCAGCCAGAGCCAGGTGCCCGCCTGGCCCTGGCCACTGCAGCTCCTGCAGCGAGGGCAAAAGGCAGGTGTTTGGAGATCCCCGGAATCCGCAGTGCCCCTTAGCCCCTGCCCCGCATTCAGGACCCTCAGGTCTGTCCTGCTGGCTGCAGGGCAGGGGTGCCCTGTGCACCTGGGTGTGACACCGCACATGGCAGCAGCTCCATGACTGTTCCCAGTGCTGTGACCACTGTGGGAGATCAATGTCTGGGGTGCACCAGCAGCTCCCTGGTGCTGGGGCGCGGAGGAAGCTGCCAGCGCAGCTTCACACGGACTCGCCTGTTTGTTTGTTTAACACATGAGTCATTCCTCGATCATGGTGTCCCCGATCAAGGCGTCCCCGTCCCTGTGTCCCTGTGTCCCCATCCACACCTGCCTGTGCTGACTCACCGCTGGCCATGACCCCCTCACTGCCACCCACCGGCCTACAACCCACCAAGGGTGCTTCAGCCCCTCAGGAATGCATAGGGTTCACTCAGGAAGGCAAACACCACCGTGCTCAGCAGCACCTGGGGTGGGAGCTGGTGAGGATCAGGGTTTAAGGGGGTTTGGCTGAGACAGCAGCAGCAGCAGCACCGTGCCAGGTCACGGCCGGTGACGTGGGGGCAGAAGGCCACAGGCAGCGTGGGCAGAGTGGGTCAGGGCGAGCTCGGCAGAGCCAGGGTGGCTGCACCAGTCATTGCGAAAGTGAATCTGGTGAGCAGGGCCTGGGAACGGGCAAGCGGGGAGGGGGCAGCTGCTGCACCTTGCTCTGACTCACAAAGGCTGCCCATGGCACCGGGCCTTGGGTACCGTGTGCCACCACCAGCACAGCACCCTGGGCGTTGCACAGTGCCACTGACCCCCAGTGCAGTGCCTCAGGCACTGCATGGCACTGCTGGCTCCTGGCACAGCACTCTGGGCATCACATGGCACCACTGATCATCTCCCTCTGCAGCCACCTGTCCTTGCCCAGGTCCACAGGGCTGCCTGCACGACACTGTGGCACCCCAGACCCTTGCCCAGCACTGGGCTGACAGCCAGAGCAGCTGCCGAGCCCAGTGTCAGTGGTGGCTGAGCGCCAGGGGCAGGTGGAGCCGCAGCCACAGCCCAGATCCACGGTAAACCCAGGACAGGTGGAGCAGCCCTGGCCCCCCACGCAGAGAGCAGCCCCCCGGGCTGGAGCTCGGGGCAGCGCCTGGCACCGCTGCCCGGGGGCGGCACAGCCGGCGCCGCCCGAGACACCCGGGAAACGTGCCCAATCCGGAACCCCACGCCCAGCTGGGGCGGGAATCGGGGCGTGCACGGTGCCACCCCGAGCCCGGGGCATCCTCCTCCTGCACGCCTGAAAGCACCGGACTGCAGGGACCCTCCGTCCCCACGGCCCAGGCAAGGGATACACGCACCCAGCACGGTTCCGAGCAGCCCCACGGGGACTCCCAACACCGCCACCCGCGTCCCGCCGGGCCGGTCGAATGCCCCGCGGGCTCCACGTGGCCGCGATGGCCGGAGCGGCCGGGGGGTGGGGAGCGGCAGGAATCCAGCACTGAGTCACGGCTTCCTCTGCGAGCCTGTGAGTCATCGCGGCAGCGCCAGGCGCCCGGGCCCGGCGTGCGGAGCCCGCGACGCGCACACGGCTGCATGTGAGGGCAACCCCCGCGTGTAGGGGGGCCCTGCACACCCGCCCCGTCCGTGGGATCGGTGCGAACGCACACACAGATGTGCCCGAGGGCACAAGCACTAACACGATGTGTGCACACAGCCGGGGTCTTGAATGCCCATGTCCTCCACATGTACAAATTAGGGAGAACAGGTCTGTGCAAGGCACACATGAGTGCAGCCATGCGAGCATCCACGCTCGGCCCCACGCGGACCTGGAGCACTGCCCTGTCACATTTGTACATCGGGCCGTGGGCTGGGGCTCACCTGTGGGGCTGCAGCAGCAGTTTCTCCTGCACTTGAGGCTGTGGCTCCTCACTCTCAATGCCCTAGAGAGAAAGAAGAGGATGTAGGGAAACTTTATCCAGCTGCAGATCCCTGCTGTGACCCTGCCGCATGCCAGAGCTTTCTGCCACCACCCACGCAGAGCCCTGAGCAATAGGTGCCCTCAGCACCACATCTGTCCTCCCCACAGCTGGACCTGGGGTGCACAAAAGGAGAGCTGCAGGGCCTCCATAACCCCCACACACACGCAGCCGTGGGTGCACACGTGTGACCTGCACCCACCCTCACATGCAGCACTGGGACACCCACACTTTGCCACCTGGCAGTTCCCACCCACAGCTCCCCGCCCCTCTGGGGGGGTCCTCACCACTTTGGGGGAGGTGGGGAAATTGCGCTCTGCAGAGCCGGAGCTCAGTGCCACGACCACAAAGACGGGGATGGGGTGGGAGTTGGGGGGTGGGGAGGGATGGTCAAGGTTATGCTGCGCCAAGCCCAGCCCACGATGGAAACCGCCGGGGCCGGGCTCCTGCCCCAGTCCGGGGGAGCGAAGGGGGGCCGCCGACGTGGCAGCAGCTGCCCGAACCCCGGCGGGGCTGAGCCGGCGGGACCCCGCCGCCTGCAGCCGTACGAACGAGGGGACCCCCCGTGCGCAGCGCCCCGGGTTCTTGTCCCCAGGACCCCCCCCACACACAGAGAGGGGCACAGGGACCCCGTGGCGGTCCCGGCCCCCCCGGCGCTCCGGCTGTGCGCTGGGAGCGGGGCGGGGGGGCGGTTGCCACGGTAACGGAGCTCCCCGCGCGCCGGGATGAATGGGCCGGGAGCGCGCGCGATCTATGAATGAACGAGCGGGGCCGGGAGCGCAGAAAGCCCGGGGCGGATCAAGGAGAACGGAGCGGAGCCCCGGGCCCAGCCCCGCCTCCCGGCCGGGACCGCCGGTCCCCGGGAAGCCCCCGCCCCCTCCGAGCCCTTCGGAGCTGTGACGTGAGCTGTGCCGGTAACCGGGACCGGAACTCGCGGGGTGACCGGTGCCGTTCTGCTCCCTTCCTCTGGACCCGGTCCGGGCTTTGGCGCCGCGGTGGGCAGGGGTCCGACGGGCCGGAGGGAACACCCGGCCCGGATTCCCCGTGCAGAAGGGAACGGAGCAGGACCTGACTGTGCCCCCGGCCCAGGACCGCCCCAGACCTCCACGTCCCCGTGGCCGAGGGGCTCCAAAGCTGGACCCCACTTCGTGCGCCCCTGGCCTGGGCACCCCCAGGGCTGGTCCCGGTCATGGGTGCAGGCTGCTGCTGGGACTACCGTGGGGATCCCAGCACCGGGCTGCCCTTCCGAGCTCTGGGGTACCCAGGGCAGAGCGGGGGAGGGGGGGTCCCTTGGGGAGCCTCGGCTCCTCCAGGCCCCCTCCCTGCCAGCCGCAAGGCCCCAGCCCTGCTCGGCACCCCCTGACCCCTCACCTCCGCCCCTGTCAGCGGTTCCCAGAAGGCAGGATGGGAGGGGGGGGCAGGATGGAGGCGGGGGGGGCACCGCCTCATCTTCCCAGCAGGGTCCGGGTCAGCCCTGGGTGTCACCGTCCCCCAGGACAGCCCGTTCCCAGCACAGGCCAGGGGCGGGGAGGCGGTGGGGAGGGGGCATTCCTGGGCTGCCTGGGGGCTGAGTCACCCCCGGCCACCGCGGCCACGCGCACACGCCACGGCCACACACACAGCGTGTGCACGGAGCAGGGACACACGCGCGTGCCCGGATACAGACGTGAATGTGCAGATCCACGCAGCGCTGCCGCCGCCGTGCACCTGAGGGACACGCGAGTGAGCACAGGCGGTGACATGAGCGAGAACACGCAGCGACACACAGAGCTTTGGACACGCCGAGGCACAGCATCCACTCTCAGGGACCATGCGCGCACAGACAATGCACACACACGCGCACACACATGTACACACACATACGGATTTGGGGGCGGTGCAGGCACGTGCCCCTCTCAACCTCCGCCCGCACAGCACAGCCAAGGGCTGAGCATCCTCCAGCTGTCACCAGCACACGTGGGGACCTCCCCCAGCACCCCGCTCCCGGGAGATGGAGGCCGGGGGCTCGAAGGGGGGGCCCCGGGAGCCGCTTGTGGGGGCGTGCGGCCGAGCGCCGCCGGGGCTGCGTCACGGCGCTGACGCACCGTCGCTACCTGTGGGTCCCGCTGCTATAAATAGCCCCGCGCACGCCCCATCTGCCGCTCGCACGGTGCGCTGAGAAGGGGGGGACACCCCGCTCCGCGCCCCCCGCGCCACCGGGGCCCAGGTGGCTTCGTGCCAGCCCCGAAAAGCTGAGCGGTGGCCGGAGGGGGGGGTAGCGCGGCTGTGGTGGTGGCACTGTGCCACCTGGCAGGGCCCGGGCTGGCAGGGCCAGCTCGGACGTCACGAGAGCTCCTCGAGGTCCTCGTAAACACGGTGACGCACCGGCGCTGCCCTCTGGCCCCGTGTCCCCACCAGCCCCGTGTTTGCCCTGGCCCTACTGCCCCCGGCCATGGGGACGAGACCCCCAGGGCACACAGGCTGTGGGGTCGGGGTCGCACAGGGGTTACCCCTCAGCCATGCCAGTGTCCCCGGGGCCATTTAAGCGCCATCCCCTGTGGATGCCAACGGAGGGGGGAAGGAGGGGGGGCTGAGCCGGTGCCCCCTCCCACAACACCTCAGCTGAGAGGTGCTTTTTGGGGGTTTTCCAAGAGGAGGGGAGAAGGAAGATTTGGGGTCGTTGTTGCTGTTAAGGGCAGGCAGCCAGCCTGGGACGCCCACTGTGACCAGCACCGGTTCCCAGCGCAGCTCCTGCTGCTGCTCCATCCCTGCTGTGACCTCGGCCCCGGCGGGTGGGGGTCTGCGGGGATGGGCTGGCGCCGCGCCCCCGGCCCCGCCGCCCCCGTGATGTCACCGCCCATGCACGCCGGGCTCCACCGGCCGCGGCTGCCGGCCAGGCTGGGGGAGCCGAGGAGGCCCCGGGGTTGGCGAGGACACGGGGAGACCCTCTGCCCCACGATGGGCTGGGAGGGGGCCGGGGCCGGGGCGGGGGTGTTGCTGTGCACGCAACAGCCACGCGTGTGCGTGTGCACTGCACACCGGCTGTGTGTGCACCCGCACAGCCCAGCCCAGGGGTGCTGCAGCCCCTCGCAGCAACCGGGGTGTTCAGCCCCCCCCCGGAGACCCCCAGACTCCCCAGCAGCCTGGGCACGCCGGGGCTGCCCCCGCAGCGGGGCTGTGCTGCACACGTTGTGCACATTGGCTGCGAGCTCTGCGTGCACACGCGTGTGCAAGGGCCCGTGGACACGTGTGGGGCAGTGGGAAGCTGTGGGGAGCGCCATGGGGCCGCGGCCGGCGGGCGGGGTGAGACATTCCTCACGGCGCTTGTTATTTTATCTGGTTCAAAGTCAGTTCCTGGAATGTTTTTAATTCCAGGATCCATCCCTGCGCCGGCAGCTCCCGGCCCCCCCCCGCGGCCGCCTCTGCACCCCACACTGGGACTGCCTGCCCACAGCCCGGCCCCACAGCAGCACCGGGGCCCGGTGTGGGGGCTCAGCCTTTCGGGGGCCGCTGCACCCCTCAGGGACACCCAGAGGGCACCCATGGGTGCCCCAGCCTTGGCAGGTGCCCCCCAGTCGGGTGGTGGGGGGACCGTCTGCAGCCCCACGCGGGGGCCCGGGTTCGCCCCCACTCGGGACCCTGCTGCTGCAGACGCCGTGTTCCCAAATCGTGCCAGGGACACGCGGCAGCGCGTCGCCCACCCGGCGTCTGGCACCGCCGCGCCAGCCCCGTCTCTCGCCCGCAGCCAGCGCCGGGTGCAGCCGGAGGGATTCCAGGGGGCTGTGAGCATGGGGCTCAGGGATGTACCCCACGCCAGGAGGGAGCTGGAGGGTCCCCGGGGGGTCCCACGGCCGTGGGGACAAGGCACAGCCACCCCCCTCTGCCGTGGGATTCACGGACACACACGGGGCTCACCCGCGTGTTTGCAGCTTGGGGGCTGCGGGCAGGTGCTGCAGGGAGGCCGGGTGTGTTTGTGGGGGTGCAGAGTGCAGCGGGTGGGTGTGCAAGGGCTGGGCGTGCAAGGACTGACGTGTAACCCCACGCATGCCTGCGCCGGGGTGTGCCCGGCACCGCGGGGCCGCGGCGTGGCCGGCGCCGTGGGCGTGCGCGGGGCCCACGGGTGTGCCGGGAGCCCTGGGAGCCGCGGCAGCTGTGGGTGTTTCCTGGCGCACCCTCTGCGGCAAGGGCTGGGCAGAAGGACAAGGGGGGGCACCCGGTCCGGCTGTCCCCACCCACCGGCCGTGGGTGCATGGACACACCTGCCAGGTGACACCCACGCTGCCCCCACGGTGGGCACAAGGCTGGTGCTGTGGATTGCTCCGTGCTGGGAGCACTGGGATGAGCACAGCCTGGCAGCAGCACCGGGTGCTGGGCAGGGCTGGGGGCAGTGGGGAGAGGAGCCAGGATGGGGTACAGCGGGTGTGAACCACCCCGACCCCTGGGCTGGGCAGTGAGCCTTGCCCAGCCTCACCCACTGCCAGCGACCCCCCTGTTATCATCGGCATCTGGGGGCCCTGGGCACGGTGATGTCACCCTGTGGTGTGGCACCGTGTCCTGGCTTGTCTCCTGCCGTGCCACAGACGCCTCCCGCGGGTGCCTGGTCCGTCCTGTGCCATGAAGCCATGCCATGGCTCCGGGGCCAGGCCTGTCCCAGCTCACACCCTGCAGCACCCACTGCTCCCCCGGGACCCCCCCCAAACCCTGAGCCGAGCCCTTGGGGAGGCAGCAGCTGTGGGGACACCCCAAGGATGGACTGGGGGGTCCCCAGGGGAGTACCCACAGCGGGGCTGTTTGCGTGTCCCCCCCCCCCGCGGCTGCTGGCTCCTGTCCCTGCGTTCACACGCGTGTGCGTGTCCCCCGCGTGCCCTCCCGGCAGCGATTGCCTTACAAGGCCGCCGTGTTGCTCCTGCCGCGGTCGGCGGCTCTTCCCGTTGCCAAATTTGGCACGGGCCCGGGGTGTAGGGGGGGGGGGCCGGGGGCTGCAGGGGGGGAGCCCGAGCTCTGCTCTACCCGAAATGACGTCAAAGCGGGGCGCGGGGTGCCCGGTGCGGCACAAGTCACCGCAGGAACCTGAGCTGCTTCCGCTCCCGCCCGGCTTCCTCTGGCGCTCGGCTGCTCCTGGGGGTTCAGGGTCCGGCCAGGCACCCCCAGCCCCACACTGGGCTCCCCGGGTGTTCCCCCATGTGAAGAGCCATGCGCTTCCCACCGTGTCTGTGAGGTGCTGAGTGCGCCAAGGAGATCTGGATTGTTCTCTGTCCCCAGTCCCGGGCTGCGGGGACAAGGCTGGGACACGGCAGAGGGGACATGGGCAGCCACTCCTGCCCCCTCCCCAAACAAGAGCTGCACAGCTCAGCGCCCAATCAGGATTCACCCCACCCCAGGTGTGCCTGGAGGTGACCGTGTCACCGCGTCGGTGTCACAGCACAGCTCCGGGGGTGTCCCAACCCACAGTGTCCCCCCCACAGCCACCACCCTTAGCCCACCCCAGCTTCTTCCCAGGCATGCCGGGGGCTGCAGGAAGAGGGGTGCATGGGTGGGATGGTGCTGACACACGTCCCCAGGGCCAACCCCATGCCATCACCTTCCCCGGGGCAAGTACAGGTGGGGAAACTGAGGCACGGCTGCATTCACGGCCACCAACCCCCCCCACCCTCCACCCCAGCCCGCGGCCACCCCGCCGTGACGCAGAGGGAGGGAGGGAGCTGGCAGGGAGCTGGCACTCACGGCCAGCCCGGCTGGTGCAACCGGCCCAGCTCCTCGGGGCAGTGGCCAGTGGGATGAGACTGGGAGCACCCAGTCAGATGAGCACCCACGGGCTGGGGTCTGGCACCCAGAGAGGGCTGGAAACACCTCAAGGTCGTACAAGAAGACCCCAGACCCGCTCCCCTACTAGGGAGGATGGGGCAGCTCCATCACCCTCCTCTCCTTCCTCCTGCAGGTAGGTGTGAGTGCTGAGCAGGTGTGTGCACAGGTGTGGGGTCACCTGTGGCTGTGCCACATCCCCTGACACTGATGGGGTGCCCAAGCAGCTCCTGTCTCCCCACACCGACACCAGACACGATTGCATCCAGACTGCCCAAATTTATTTCAAAAATAAAAAATAAAATATTAAAGACCAAAAAAGCCTCGCTCTCCCCCCCACCCGCCCTTTCCCCAAAACACACACAAAAAAAAAAAAAAAAAAAAAGAAAAAGACTTTTACAGACAAAAAACACATCACGTGGGGGCTCTATTTGCACAGATCCTGACAGAAAAAAAATCCAAGTCGGACAAGAAAAAGGATCCTACGGCCTATGAAGACTATGTCAGTATTGGCTCAGTCGGGTCATTAATGTCTATAAATACCGGCCCCGCGGCCGGGACCGAGTTTGGGGTTATTTATTCAGGGTTTTTTTCCTTTTTTTTTTTTCTTCTTTTATTTTTTTTTTTTAAGTTAAAGAAGAAAAAAAAAATCCAACCACCCAAGCGGTGGGTGGGAAGGAGTCCAGCGACTCGGAAGTTGGGCTCGGCCGCGGAGGGAAGGCGCCTTGGCTTCTCCCTCCCCAAACAAAATTAACACCCCCCAAAAAACAAAGCCCCCCCACCCCCGTCCCCCCTCCCCAGGCTGCGGCGGTGGGGCCCAGGCACGCATGTCCCCCCCCGGGGGGGGGGCCCAGCCCCACAGCCGAGCAATGCTACATATAGAAGGGAAGGAAAACAAACGGCCCCCAAATCGGGGGGGGCTCCAGCACCTCCGAGAGAGACTTCATCTCCTCCTGCCTGCACCGGGGGTGGGGGGGTGGCACAAGGTGGGGCCGGAGCCCACCCAGCTGTGCCCCTCTTCACAGCAAAGCAGCAGCTTCGATACGCCCCAGGACCCCACCCCGGGTGCCAGGACCCCCCTGGCTGGGGAGGCTGCAGGGCGGGGGCAGCTCCTGCTGCTCCCCCCTGCATCGCCCCAAATCCAACCGAGCAGGGGGGGCTGGGGGGCTCCCCCTGGCACGCAGGTCGGCCCAAGGCGTCCGGTCACAGGAGACAGCAAAACTTGAGGAGCCCCGGCTCGCGACACCAGCGCTGCCTCCCCACAGCGGGGGCAGCGAGCGGGACCCCCCCCGGCACAGTCCCCCGGGGCCCCGGCTCTCTATGCTACAACAAACTCGGATTTCATCTCGGCCTTGACCTCTGGCTTCCAGACCGAGTCCTCGAAGTCCAGGTCCAGGCTGCCCTCGCTGGAGACGCTGCTGTTGCTGTTGGTGCGCCCGGCCTTGCGGTTGGGCACCCAGTGGTAGGGAGCCCTGGCGTCCCGCCGCGCCTTCCGCCGCAGCCGCTTCTGCTGCAGCAGCAGCTGCAGCCGCTCCACCTTGCAGCGCGTCGCCCGGTTCTCCGTCTGCCGCAGCCGGTCCCCTGCAGGGGAAGAAGGGAGAGGGGGTCACCAGGGGCTGCAATGCCACGGGGGGTGGTGGTAATGTGCCCAGCCCCCAGGCAGCCCCGTGTGGCACGGATGTGTGGATGTCCCTGTAAGGGGCAGGGTGTTCCCTGTAACGGAGAAGGATGGCTCGTGGGGGATGTTCCTGGGGGACACAGCCCACCAGGTGTCCCCCAGTGGGGCACAGGCACGTGGATACCCCCGTAGCAGGTGCGCTCCAAGAAAACAAGGGCGGGGTGGGTATGGGAGGGTGGCCTGACCCACGTCCTGTGGGGTCACAGAGTCCCCCATGGCACAGTCCCTTGGATGTCCTAAAAACAGGGTGGCCACCACAGCACCAAACTGGTCCCTAGTGGCCTACAGCCCTTTTTTGGGGTGCAGGGTCTCCACCACAACACCCCCTTCTATCCCCCTGGATGGATGGGGAGGGGTCCTGGCCCAGAACAGAGCTGGGGGCAGCCCTGGAAGACCCGGCCACACCAGCAGGGGCTGGAGCCAGCACTGACCCACCCCCTGCGGGGACCTGGAGCTGGCTAGGAGAGAAGGAAGAGTGAACCCAGGGGGGCTCAGCCAGCACTGGTGGTTTCACTTCTTTCCTCTAAGCAAATCACGGGGGATCCTGTGCAGGCGCCTGCGACACCTTCCAGCCCCAGGGCTCACAGGTGTGCACCCAAAAATGCTGGGGGAGCTGCTGCCATGCCCCAGCCAGGCCCACCTTCACCCCCAGCCCGGGGAGACGGGTTTGGAAAAGGGGCAGACAGAGTCTGGGTGACCCCAAAATCTCTGCCCACACAGCAGGGACAGGCCTTGAGCCCCTGGGGCAGCACGGACACCGCAGCCAGCTGCCACTCCCCCGCACCCCTGCCCACACAGGGACGCTTTGTCCCCACAGGGTTTGGCAGAGGTGACAATGCAGGGTGGGTGGGGGGACCTCCCTGAGTCCCCAGGGGGTGCTGATTGTCCCCAAACATGCATGTCCCCTCTGACTGACACCTGTCAGTCATCCAGTTCCCAGTCCCTTTCTGCTCACCCCAGCCATGGAGCAGGCACCCCCAAGAGGTACCAACCTCAAACCCCAACCCCTCTCCACTCGGACAAAGCCGGACTCACCACTGGGCTTGCACATCCGGATCTGGCTTTGGCACTGGACGACGGGGTGCAGGGTGGGGGCGGCGGCCGCCGGCAGCGGCTCTGAGGTAGTTTTGGTGGCGAGGTCCGGAGAGGCAGGCGGTGAGGAGGAAGAGGAAGAGGAGGAGGAGGAGGAGAACTGTGTCTGGCAGCGGAGCTGTGTCAGGGACTGGGGCATGCCCTGGTAGTGTCTCGTGGCGCTGAGGAGGTCGTTGAGGATCTGCAGGATGGTGCCGATGTCCCGCCGCGGCCGCCCGCTGCTGTCCTGGCAGTTGGGGTGCAAAGTGCCTGGAGGAGGGAGGGAAGAAGTGGATGTGAGACAAGCAGCAGCCCCCCCAGACCCACAGCCCCGTCACCCCCAACATCCCCCCAGAGCCCCCGGGAAATTGAGCAGTGCGTACCGGAGAAGGTCCCTGAGAAGACCCCAGGCGCGTGGTTGACGAAGCTCTCGATGACCGCCCCGGGCTTGCGGGATCGGGCTGAGGGGGCCGGACTGCTGCCCGGGGAGCTGCTGCTGCTGCTGCGGGAACCACAGTCCACCTGGGAGGGGAGAAACATGGCATCAGCCTCGGGGTAGGGGTCTGGTGGGGCACACCACCCTGCTCCTGACCTTCTGCCACTCCGCAAAGAGCCAGCTCAGGGGAGCCCAGACAGGGTGCAGGTGCAGCAGGCACCAGTCCCAGTTCTCCTGGCATGCAAGGAACCACCCTGGGGGTCCTGACAGCCCCCCTGCCCTGCTGTGCTGTGCGAGGGGGAAAGGGAAGCAACAGCAGCAGCTCCTGCTCACCCATGGGGACGGGCAGGGTGTGAGGACAGGCAGGGTAAGAGCTTGGGTTACACCCTGTCCTTCAGCCCCTCCCTGGGACCTGGGGACATTCTGGAGACCAGACTGCGGACAACCCATTTCCAACAACATGAGGAAACCCAGGGAAGGCCAGGCACGACCATGGCTGAGCTGGGAAAGTCACAACTTCACCCGCCCCTTTCCCAAAAGCCCCAGGACGCCCCCCAGACTCACCTCTGAGCAGGAGGAGACCATGCTGCTGTTCACCGTCTGCGTGCTGGCCCCGTGCGACCGGAACATCCCAGCGGTGACGGGAGCGGCGTGAGGGGCGTTACAGTACATGGGGGGGGCCGGCGCGGCGGGCGTGGGGCTGGGGGCCGGGCTCTGTTGGCACGTGGGCACCACGGGGATGCGGGTGAAGCCTGAGCCGCCGGCGCCGTGCAGCGTCCGGCAGTGGGGGCTGGCGCCGGCCCCCGCCTCGCCGCGGCTGGCGATGAGGTGCCGGTGCTGGAGCTGTCCAGTGCTCTGCTGAGCCGCCAGCTGCAGCTGCACGAACATCATGTGGTCACCCACGCGCAGGGCCAGGGTCAGCGGGGACCGGCCCGACAAGAAGTCGTTGACCTGGGGAGAGAGAGAGAAGGGACCCTCGTCAGCCGTGGCACAAGCAGCAGGGTGGTGTTTGGCCCCCTGGTGCTGAGCAGGGGATGGTGGTTGCCCTGACAGGTTTCCCTTGGCCGTGGGGATGGGTCACTGGGGCAGAGAAGGGGTGACCCCCTCGCGCAGCCCTTCCCGTGCCAGGCTGGCAGGCGAGCCCAGCTGCCGTCCCCATGCGACCCCAGCCCGGTGCCAGCTCTGTCAGCTGACAGTGCCGGGGGGTATTTTTCTTCCTTCTGCCCTTCCTGCCCTTTATTCCCCACCACTGAGTGGCCGTGCCTGCCTGGCCGCCCTCCCCGGCGCTGGTCCCGGCGGGCAGGGATGGGCAGGGGCCGCAGCTGGGACTGCCCAGAGCTGCAAGCCTGGCCAAGGGCCAGCGCTGCTGCTCCGGCCAGCGGGAGGGGTGTCCCCCCCCCAGCCTGAGGGGGTGCCCCTGCTGGCACAGGGAGAACAGGAGGGGGCAGGTGAGGACATGCTGGGTCCCTGCATGCCCACCACTGTGACTCAGGCAGTGCAGCCCACCTGCCCTCCTTCCCCCCCCTCAAGGCAGCTGGGGGTGGGGGACAGGCCCTGCCCAGCCTGGAGGCTCCAGCTCTGGCAGGTGATGGAGCAGCTGCAGCGTGGAGACAAGAGCCAGGGCCTGACCCTCCCCAGGCTGCAGCTGTGGGGGGCCCCCAATGCCCAACACCTGCCACCTCCCAGCTCACACCCCTCAGCCTCTCCACAGTCGCATAAATCACTTGGCAGCTGTGCCAAGGGAACAGGGGAGCCCCTCAAGCACTGCCCCACATTCTAGGGGGGCTGGGACAGCCGTGAGCCCCTCCCTTGGCCTCATGTGTGCTGCAGGGGGCTGTGCCTCTCACCCCTGCCAGCCCAGACGGGTTAATGGGGATGATGCCCCCGCCTTCCACCCTACACCCCCCTCACTATTCCAAAGCACGCAGGGCTCGGCTTTCCCAGCCTGTCATGTGCAGCTCCAGCTATCACCCACCCACATCCCATGACACCTTTGGGGTGCAGCCACTGAGGGGCCCCCAGAGGGCCCAGCACCCCCCTGTCCCCAGCGCTGCGGAGCAGGGCCCCCCCGGGCCCCCCCAGCCCCAGCCCCGCTCCCCCACGCCCCGCTGCCGCGGGGGCCGCTTCTGAGAAGCCGTGGGAAAAGCAGCTTTAAAAATACCAGCAGCAAAGCCCCGAGCGTGTCAGGCGGAGGCTGCAGAGGAAGGGGTGGGCGAGAAGGAGACGCTGCAGCTCTGGACACGGAGGTTACGGGGCGAGGGGGCGGGAGAGGACAGCGGGCGTGCACACGGGCACACGTGTGCATGCGCGTGTGTGTGTGTGTGTGTGTGTGCACAGAGCACCTGGCCACGGGAAAGCGTCGCCCCAGCCCCTGTCCTGCCTCAGTTTCCCTTCCCATAGCAGCCTGGATGGCCTCATGCCAGGCGGGCAGCCCCATCCACACTGCTTGGCTCTGATCCCAGCTCTGGCCACCTCCGGCCCCTGCACGGAGCCCCCCACTGCTGCTGGGCCATCCCAGCCGCTGTAGGGGGTACATTTCCCACAGGGACCCCACAGACCCCGACTCCAGGTCCAGGCACCACTCACCAAAGCGTGGGAAGGGGACCCAGCTGGGTCCTGCTCCCACTGGGCTCCTGAGCAGAGCCCTTCACAGCCCCTGCCACCCTCCTCCAGCCTGGCTCTGCACCCAGGTGTGCCCGGGGGAGCCCCGCGCACCTCCCCGGGGCCCCCTGACGTCAGCCGGCCCCGCGGCCGCCTCCCCGCTCCCTCTGACTCACCCCTGCCCTGCCTGACCCCTTGCCAGCGCCGGGAGAAAACCAGAGCAACCCCAACCCGGCCAGACCCGCGCTGCCGGCTCTTCCCAGCAGCAGCAGCAGCAAGAACCCCCCTCCAGCCCCATGCACGGGGTCACACGGCCCCCCGCAGCACCCCCGGGGCTGGGCCGTGGCAGGGAACCGGCCCGGTCCCCGCGGCGCCCCAGCCCCGGGGCTCCCGGCACCCGCCCCCACGCCGCTGCCAACCTTCCCCCCCCCCGGCGAAACCAGCCCGCTCCAATGCAAACACGTCCCACCCAGCCGCCCGCTCCGCCGCCCACGCCGGGAGGACCCCGTCCCTCCCAGCCGGCTCCGCCGCGGGGGCCGGGACAGCCTCGCCGAGGGGGCTGGGGCCACTGAGCCCCGCGAAGTTCCCGCACCTAGGGGTCCCTCGGGACCATGCCAAGCCTTGGGGGGCTCAGCTGCACTGTGCCGGGCTCGGGGCCCGCAGGGATGGGGCAAGTGTCTCCCAGCTGCTTCTCAGAAATGCCGATGACTCAGAGAACGCCGCATTCCCGCCTCGCTCCAACGCCTGGCCCCGCGTCACCCCGGCCCCCAGCCCCAGACACCCCCGGGCCCCCCAAATTCTGGGCTGGCAGAGAGCGGGAGCTGCTCCCAAGCAGCCCCTGCCCCGGATGGGGAGGGCAGCACCCCCAAACAGGCACAAGGAAAACATCCTGGGAGATCCAGATGGCAAAGGCAAGGCCAGGGCAAGGATGAGGAGGGGGAGCAGGAAATGCGCCCCCCCCCCAAGCCCCTGCGGGGTCTCCAGGGGGGCACAGCTGGGCCTCCCATCCAGCCACCTGTGTCGATGCCCAGGGGTTTGTCTGTGCCAAGGGGGGCAGAGGGACAGAAGAGCCCCCCCGGCCACATTCCTCCTGCCCTGGCAGAGCAGGATGTGTCACCCACCCTGCTCTGTTCCTCCCCCTCAGCACTCCTGGGCAGAGGAACTGGGGGAAAGGAAGAGCTGAAGCAGTGGGGCCCAACGCCCGCCATCCCTGGAAAGCAGGGGCAGCCATGTGGGGAGGAAGGAAGTGCGGGAGCATTTCCAGGAAGGCCCCGTGCCCGGCAGCCGCTTCCCCAAAGGCTGGGGAGGGGGTGGCAGCGCCCCGGCCCCCCCGCCACCCCCAGAGGAAGCGGCTCAGCTCTCCCCGTGCTCCGGAGGCTGCGTGACGCAGGCAGAGCCCAGCAAAGCATGAATGGGAGGAGTGGTTTCCTGCCCCCCCGCCGCCCCCCAGGTGCTGGCGGTTCCTCCTGCTCAGCCCTGGCTTCCTGAATCACCAACCGGAGGAACCTGCGGTGGGCAGGGAGGTGCGGAGCCGCTTCCCGCAGCCAGTGCCAGACCGTAGCCCACCCACCCACCTCCGCCCGCTGTGCTTGGTCTGGGGGGGTACCCTCAGCTCCACAGGCTCCTGGCTTCCCAGTCCATCCCTCTGCTCTGCCCAGAGCAGAGCTATGCAGCCCGATCAGAAATATCTGCAGCCCTGAGGCCAGGACGTGCATTGTGACCCCCAAGCCAGGCTGCCAGAACCAGCCTCCCTCCACAGCTCTGCACCCCAGCTGGGATGGGCAGCACCTTGCAACCCCTCCACAGGACCCCAGCAGCCTCTGTCTGGAACTGCGGATCCACTGGGGCTCCAGTCCAAGCTCACTCCTCCAGCCCCAACGGGGTTAAACCAGCTCCCAAAAGTCAAGGTCACCCCGGGCAGCCAAGGGCACTGCGGGTCAGTCCCCGTGGGCAGGGCAGCCTGGCCCTTGCCACATCCCCACGGGGGGCACAGCAGTGCCCCACCAGCCCCTCCTCTGAGCCCTGGCACGGGGCTCAGCCCCTTCCCAGAATCCAGCAAGGCAGGTTACAAAAACCCGCAAAAACCCAACCCTTAAAAAACCCAAGCTGCAGCATCGGCCAGAAAAAGGAAGGAAAGAGTTTCACAGCAGCAACAGAGACGGAAAACAAAGGAGCGGGGCCTGCGCGGCTGGGGGTAAATTCCACCTTCGCGGCAGGAGCCGGCGGCTGCGCGCGCACCCACGGCTCACCCACGGCTCTCCCACCCTGGGAATGCTTCCGCCCCGCAGCTGAGACCCCCCCTCAGCAGCGAGGACCCCCCGCCCACCCACTTCCCACCCTCCACCCCAACAACTCCACAGCGATTCCAGCGCGGCCCCGCCAACGCCGCCCACTTGGCCCCTTCTGCGCCCCTTCCTTGGCACCCAGCACAAGGCCACCGAGCGAGGGACAAGGAGAGGGTCAGAACACCCCGGCACGGCCAATCTGCACCCCCCAAGGACGGCTCCAAGGAAAGGGGGAAGAACCCTTTGGGCACTGGAGGGGGGGAAGCCGGGCTCTGCAGCTCCACGAGCCCCCAGT
Source organism: Phylloscopus trochilus trochilus (assembly GCA_016584745.2). Taxonomy (NCBI): domain Eukaryota; kingdom Metazoa; phylum Chordata; class Aves; order Passeriformes; family Phylloscopidae; genus Phylloscopus; species Phylloscopus trochilus. Next base: position 693,902 of record WQNJ02000044.1, on the reverse strand, counting down.
GTGGCCCTGCCAGCTTCCATCACAGCTGTGGGGCAGATGGGCAGCCCTGTCCCTGCACCCTAGGGTGGGCAGTTGCAGGGGGGGCTGCAGCCCCGCACCCCCAGGCAGGGCCCTGAGCCGCCTGGCTCTGCCACCGACCTGCAGGGTGACCTTGAGTGAGTCACTTCACCTCCCCGGCTCCCGGCTTGTTTGGGCTGTGAGGCTGCGGCATGGGACCTCCCTGAGCCGGGCACCACCCTCAGCGCTCCCAGCCATGCTGAAGGTGAAACCTCAGCGAGGCACCAACGCCAAAGCTTTTGGGAGGGGACGCAAAGCGAGGCCGCAGCTGTCCTTCCCCCGCCCCCCCTCTGCCCTCCGCCTTTGTCTCCATCCTGCCCCGCCATCCAGCCCCTCACCTGAGTTTCAGTTAAGCTTTCCAGAGCTTGCATCACCGACTGTTCTGGCCTGGACGCCTGGGACTGGAAAAAAAAAAAAAAAAGGAGGAGGGGGGGGATTAACGTTACAAATGCAGCAAAGGAGGGGGCGTCCGCAGCAGGAGGGAGGGATGACATGTCACTTCCACTATTTCTACACAAGCCCTGAGAAAGGAGTGAAATACTAAACCTGCTGCCGTGCCCAACCCAGCGCTGCCTCCTCAGCGAGAGCTGGGGCAGCAGAGCCGCAGGGCTGCCAGCACATCACATCCTCATCCTTGCCCGGGGCTTTAATAATAGACAGGGACGAGTGGGAGGGATGGAGGGAGCAGCAGGAAAAGGCCACTCACCATCAAGCCGGCCTCCACGGTGGGCACCAGTGTCAGCTTGCTGCCTTCCACGACCCCCAGGTCCTGCAGTTTGCCAGAGCTGAGGCGGCTGTGGGGGGAGATGCCAAAAGCAGGGTCAGTGCAGGTCGGGCAGCCCCCCCAGGGGGTACACACGAGAAGGGGACACCAGCTGCAAGTCTGGCTGCTCCCGGGGGACCAGCAGCTTCCCAAGCACCCCTAACCCAAGAAATGCCAGAGGTAGGAGGGAACCCTGGCACCCCACTGCTCAGCTGCCCCCCGGGGGAACTCACGGTGTGGGGCACCCCTGCCATGGGCACAGGGCAGTGCTGAGGGGGCCAGAGAAGAGCTTAGCTGCGGTGGGGGGGTGGGAACACGGGGTTCGTGGCACAGGAAACCTGCCCACGGTGGGGGGCGGTTAGAGAGGAGTTGGGACCAGTGTAGGTGGGGGAGGCAGCACTGGGAACGCGCTCCCTCAACCCCGCGGGTGCCGGCAGATGGATGTGGTGTCCCCGTGTGTCCCCCCCCTCCCTTCCTCCCTGATCCGGGAAAGACTCTCTAAGTTACTCCCGACCCGGCCCCACGCGGGCCCCGCTCCACGCGGGGGGTGCTCAGCCCCTCGGCCCGGGCCCCCGGCAGACAAAGGCCCCCCCGCCGCCCCCGGCGCTGGGGGCTCAGGGGGGGCCGGGCCGCGCCGCCGCCGGGGCTGAGCCCAGAACAAAGGGCCGGGGCACGGCCGGGCCCCGCCGCCCACAAAGGAGCCCCGGCAGGGCCGGGCGAGGGGGCGGCGGCCGCGCTCCCGGCCCGGCGCCCCCCTCCCTCCCTCCGCCCCGGACCCCCCCCTCCCTCCTTCCCTCCCTCCGGCCCGGCCCCCGCTCGCCCCCGCCGCGGCCCCCCGGGCTGTCCCCCCCCCCCCGCCCCGCACAGGAATGGGGCCGGGAAGGGGGAGGGGGCGGGAGCCTTTGTGCGGTGCCGAGCCCGGTGCGAGGGGGCCGCCCCCGCGCCCAGCCCCGCTGCCGGGGGCTGGGGACCCCGGGCCTCCCGAGCCGCTCCGAGCCCCCCCGTACCGAGCCGTGCCGTACCTCTCTTTGTGCAGCAGCGCCAGACGCTCCTTGGGCACCTTGAGGCGCTGGGACAGCCGCCGCTTCAGCCCCTCCACCGTCTCCTCGGCGGGCACCGAGAGCTCATAGCGGGTGCCGGTGGTGGTGTGGATGTAGAGGTTCATGGGGGGTTCGGGTGGCCCCACCTCGCAGGCGGGAGCCCCGCGGCTGCAGCTCCTGGCGCCGGGCTGCGGGTCCATCCGCCGACCTGCGGGGGCAGCGGCGGTCGGTGTCGGGGGGCGACGGCGGGACGCGGCGCGGGGGGCGGAGGGGGGGGGGGAGCGGCGGGAGCGGACAAAGGAGGGAGCGGGGCCCGCTCCGCCACACGCCCGGCGGGACCCACAGGAGCTCCGGCTGCGCGGCGAGGCCTCGGGCGGGGGCCGGGAGGAGGCGGGGGGCTGCTAGGAGTGGGTTCCCCAAGCAGGGCTGCACCGGCCGTGCCCTCCGCGGCCCGGGCAGAAAAAAAATAATATATATATATATAAAAATAAAAAATATAAAATCTCCCGTTCTCGCCCCGCTCCGGTGGCTGCCGCGGGAAGGGGGGGCGGTGGAAGCGGCGCTGCCTGCCCCTGCCTGCCGCCTCCTTTCTTTCTCCTCGCCGCCGCTCTGTGCTCTCGGTGCGGGGTGTCTGGGGGCGGGGTGAGGCCCGAGGCCGCGGCGAGGGGCGGGGAGGCCGCCTCGCTCCCCCTTCTCTGGGGCCGGACCCGCCGAACCGGCCGCCGCTCGCGCTGCCGTGGGAGCACCGGGGGGGAGGGAAGTTACAATGTAGCAACGTCCCGCGGGCGGGGCCTCGCCCTCATTCACTCCGGCTCCTCCGGCGGTCGCGGCCAATGGGAGCGCGCCCAGCGCCCAGACATCCGCGGCGGCGGCCAATGGGAGGGGGGCGCAGCTTCCCCACGTGGCCCTGGTGGGCGGGGCGGTCCGGCCGGATTCCTCCCGCCCACGCGGCCCCGCGGCCCCGCCCCCGGCCCCGCCCCCCGCGCGCCCTCGCGCCGCGCCTGGAGCCATTCATAATCCCGGCGCACAACAAAGGGGCGCGGGGGGCTCGGGGGTCCGGTCCGGTTCCGGCAGCGCCGGGCACCCGCAGCGCCGCCCCTCGCTGGGGAGCCGATGGGGTTGGCGTGCGAGGCCCGGGCGCCGCGGAGGGGTGAACGCGGGACACGGGCAGGCGCCGGCCCGGAGCGCCGCGGCGGGGGCGGTGAGCGGCCCCCGCACCGGAGGAGGCCGCGGCGGGAGGTGACTGCCCGCAGGGCCGGGCGGGAGCCGGAGCCCCCGGAGCCGAGTGACGCCGGGACACAGAGGCGGAAAGGGCGGGGGGGACACGCACAGTCACCCGCAGCCGGTCACACCCGCCCGGTCACACGCACCCGCCCGGTCACCCTCCCGGTGACGCCGTTACGGCTCCGGGGAACTGTCCCGATGAGGGGTTGAGCCCTCAGCACGCTCTTGCCCCCTCCCCCAGTCCCGCAGCTGGAACCTCCACCCCAGCGGCCCCAGCCCCGCCTGCCACCGCCCGGGGGGGGTGGAACGGACACCCCGCAGCCCCGGGGCCCCGTCCCGGCACCCGCACCGGGGGGGGGGGCTATGAGTCAGCAAAGCGCGGGCGCCCTCTGCCGGCCCCGCTGCGCCTCCTTCGCCCGGGGGGGGCCGCGGGGGCCGCACCGGCGGCGCGCCGGGGAGCCCTTACCGAGCCACCGGGTGGCCCTTACCGAGCGACCGGGCGGCCCGGCCGCGGTGCGCCCCGGACCAGCTGCTCGCCCACCGAGATGGAGAGCCAGGCAGTCCCTCCCCGGAACGCCGGGTCTCGGGAGCGCGGAGCCGCTCCCCGGGACGCGGAGGGAACCGAGCGGGCGCACCGGGGTCCCGACAGCTGGAGCGAGGTGAATCGATCCAGCTCCCGTTCCCCGGAGAAAGGCAAAGCTCCAGGTGACTGAGGACACGGAGGGTCTCTGAGGGTGAGCGGAGCTCCCGAACAACCGAAGAGGGGCTCTGCCGTGCGCCCCCCCATGAGCCCCGGGGAAGCGGGACCACCCCTCCCGCTCCGGGGAAAGCAACCGAGAGAGCGCGGTCCCGGTCCGCGGATCCCCCCCGCAGCCCGACCCGGGCCCCACCAGCCCGGCGCGGCTCTACTCACCGAGTACGGCCCCGCGGATCCCGGCGCGGCGGGAGCTCAGCTGCCTCCGGTGGCAGGAAGAGGGAGAGAGACCCCAGAAACGTCCCGGGGGGAGGTGGTGGTCGGTGCGGTGTCACCTCCTGAGCGCTGCAGCTGGTCCGAGCGCAGCCCTGACGCGGAGCTGCCGGGGAGGTGCCCCAAGTTTTATCCCGCACCGCCCGGGGTGGAGCCTGACAGGGGCAGGGACCGGGCAGGGACCGGTCTGGCCCCGGCAACGGCCCCGGCAACGGCCACGGCCCCTGCCCCGGCGGTACCCGCACCTGCTCCCGCGGGGGGTCCTGGTCCTTGCCCCTGGGTCTCAGTCCTGTACTAGGGGTCCCAGCCCCTACCCCCTCGTTTCGGATCCCGCTCCCCAGATCCTGACTCGCCGTCCTCCACTCTCGGTATCAGCCCACCCGGGGGCGTTTCAGTCCCTGCCGGGGTCCCGGCTCTGCCGCCGCTCCCGGCAGGGCAGGGGCAACCTGCCCTCCACGGACCGTGAGGAGGAGACAGACCGGACACCTCTCCCCCTCCGCGTGCCCCGTCACCGGGGTCAAAGTCAGTCAATGGGCAGGGAACGGATGGGCTGAGCTCTCCTTGGGAGCCAAAGCTGCTGCTGCTGCTGCCCGTGGGGACTCAGTGATGTCTAATACCGAGACTCTCTGATGTCTAATAACAAGGTTGGACCATTCCTCCCCCAGGGATTCCCTCTGCCCAACCACCCCTTTCCCAGAAAGGACACAGACTTAGCCCCACAGGGGTTTTAGAGCAAAGAAGAAACGAGCTGGTGGGCAGCAGTTCTGAGGTGCAATGCCCCGAGTGCCACGGGGCAGAAGCTGCTTCTTCCTGGGCCAGCGGCCACCCCGTGCACACAGGGAGGGTGCTGGGGAGATGCTCGTGACCTCGAGCTGCCTCGCCGGGTCTCTCCCTCACAGACAATGCCCTGGCACACCGAGACACAAAGCAGCAGCTGGAGGGGGGGATCTGGCAGCCAGTCTGCAGTGGGGAGACCCAACCCGTGAGGCAGCAGTGCCGGGGCCTGGCAGGAGCCAAGGGGGGCTCTCTGAGTCCCCAAAATGCTGCTGCTGTGTCCCTCCTGCCCAGCGTCCCCTGGGGTGGGTGCAGATGGCTGGGTGGGAGCGAAGCCACTCGTGCAAGGCAGAGAGCCGGGCTGGGAGGGAGCCTTTGTCGCACAGCCCTCGGCCCCCCGCCTGCCCCAGCCCCCTCCGAGCTCTCGGGGGGAGATGAGCTCAGGCGGCTCCGGCTCCGACTCCGGCTCCTGCCATTGTTGTCCCTGGGAGAGGGGCCGGGGCAGGGATGCGCCATTGTTCTCCCCGGGAGCTGCGGAGCCCCGGGCCTGCGAGGCCGCCCCTTGGGGGGGCCACATCCCCAGCTGGCTGTGAGGGGTGAGGCCCTGGAGCAGCGAGGAGAGGGGACAGCCAAGGACACAGGTTTGGCCCTGCCACAGCTCAGGTTTGTGCTCCAGGAGGGGCCATGGCGGGTCCAAGGTGTCACCCCGGAGCCACTCCCGCTGCCAGCAGGGTCTGGCCGCCACTCCCAGCCCCGATCTGTGGGGAGGGACAAGGGGACATTGTGGCCATGGTTGGGAGCGTGACCCACTCGGTTCTTTGGCACAGCAGCCATGCCCCAAGGGCAGGGCATCTCCCCACATCCTGGCAGCCCTGAAGAGCCCCTTTCCCAGTCACCACCCTCCTCACAGGGCTCCATCTCCTTCCTGGGAGGAAGCTCATCTCCTCTGGCAATCCCATGACTCCAGGAGCTGATGCTTTAGGAAGTGTGTGCAGATTTCAGCATGGTTGAAGGTGTCTGGAGCCTCTAGAGACACAAGCTGGGAGATCCCAGGATTCCCAGCTGCCTGGATTTTGTGTGTTTAGTTTATTGTGTTGCCCTGGGAATAAATCGTTAAAGATTACAGGCAGACTTGGGCATAATTGCTGCGCGGCATCCGAGGCTCCTGCGTCTCCAGAGGGAGCGTTCTCCAAACCCCGCACGGCTGAGCAGCTCGGGGAGAGACGATCCGACGAGCAAATACCTACACAAATCCCGCTGCAGGCCACACGCAGCTCCCGCAATCCGCTTAGCTAACCTGGGCCCTGGGATTAGCCCCCGCGGAGGCTCACGCAGCCGGGAGGACGGCGCGGGCGCTGGGTGGAGGAGAGGGACTTACCCGGGTCCCGCCGGGACACCTCCCACGGGGCCTGGCCGCCGGGCACGTCCCGGTGTCACGGCAGAGCCAGGGCAGGACCGCGGCGTTGGCTCCTCTGTGTCTCACGGTCCTGCCGGCCCCGGCTCCAGCTGGGAGCCCCGAATCGTTTGGAGGCTGGTTCTTGGAAGTCCTCTCCCTCGAAGGAAGGGAATTCCCAGCCCTCTTTCTTCGGGGAAATCCCCCACCAGCCCCGGGCAGCAGCTTTTCTCTTTTCTCCCTCTTTCCACACCCCCCCCTCCCACCCCCCCCGGTTTGGACTGAATTCTTGGCTGATTCCACAGCTTTGGCAAACCGGGGATTTTATCGCAAGTCTCTGCATTCCCCTCGCAGGCGCGGGGTCATGGGATTAGGGCAGAGCTGACTCTGGCTCCGGAGCAGGGAGAGGAGGGGAGAGGAGGGGAGAGGAGGGAAGAGGGGGCGTTTCTCGCTCTTGTGGCTGCAGAAGACGCCGGGCTGCAGCCTGGGGGGGACCCAGGTGGGGTTGGGGACCCTTTTCCTCCCTCAAGCCCTCAGCCTGGGGAGGGACGCGATCCCGCGGCTTCCAAAGGGCTCCCAGGCCCGCGGTGCCCCGCTGGGGCCTCGCACGGAGCCGCGGCAGCGAGTGGGAGCGTTCCCACGGGCGCGGGGCCAGCGGCCGGGATCATGCGGGGCACACCCCGGCAGGAGGGTGCAGCCGAACCGCTGCACCTCCGCCCGCCCGGCCGGCCCAGCCCACCAGGACACCGCCGGCACCGCCGCCGTGGGAGCGGTGCTGGGCTGGGGGTCGCGGCGCCCCCTCCCCGTCCCCTGAGCCCCGCGGGGCCGAGCGGCTCAGCCTTAGTCACGGTGGCAGCGCTGACTCAGTCGCCCGGCGTGCTCAGGTGAGCCACCGCTGCTGCCGTGAGTAAGGAGCTGCTTATCCCACCCTCCCGACACAACGGCGGGCGCGGACCCCCCGCCGGAGCCCCCCATCCCTCCAGGCGCGGGGTGGCCTCGTGGCGGGCACGGATGTCCTTGGGCAGGACGGCGGTGCCTGTGCCGGTGACGCTGGCGGGGCTGTAAACACCCAGGCGTGTCCTTAGAAACACACAACCGGCTCTGTGTGTTCCCAGCTCTCGGGGACGTGTCCTGGTGGCCTTTGGCAGAGTGTCCGGGCGTCACAGCCTGGGGACACTCCAGCTGCCAGCCCGATGCAGCCGGAGCCAGCGGCCCCGCCTGGCCTTTGCCATGCCCTGGCCCTGGGGCACCCCACACCCGCGGGGGCTCTGCCCCTCACCCTGGCCTTGGGCCTGGAGGGTCCCAGGGATGAAGTCACCCTTGGAGTGGCTCAGGCAGCCCCCCTCAGGTGAGCAGAGGGACCCCAGCACAGGCTGGATGGCTCAGGCCAGACCCCAGGGTGAGTCAGCTCTCCTGGGGGGGATGGGGGGAGTCACCAGAGGCCCCCACCCACCTGGCCCTGGGAAAAGATGGCGAATCCCTCTGGATTTAGCAGCGCCCAGGTGTGGAGCCATACTTGGCTGTGCTGCTGCCACGGTGAGGCCAGGGCTATTCTGGGCTCCCTGAGCTCACAGGCCCCTTCGGGACACTGAACTCCAGTCCCTGCTCCCATCCCAGTGGCTCCCAGCCCCTGGCCTCACTGCCCCCCTGCCCCTGGCCCCCTTAGCTGGGAGCATGCAGAGCTTTCCTTCAGCCTGGAGTTGTGAAGGGATGAGCAGGGGGAACCGTGGATGCCATCCCTGGCCACCTCCTGTCCTGCTCTGTGCCCCAGCTCTGCCTCTGTCCTTCTTCCCCCACGGCTCTGGTGTCCCTCAAGCCCCATCCAGCCCCCAGCTGCTTGCTGGCACTGGTGTGACAATTTTGGCTACAGCAGAATTCACTCCAGGAGAGGTCCTGGTGGTTCCATCAGTACCATGGGCACAAGCTGCCAGCTTGTGCCCACCAACGGGACCTTCCCCTGGGCACAGCCAGGGGCTGAGACCCCCCCCCAATAGGGCAGGACTCAGCTCCTGTGCCTGAGGAGGCCTGGAAACACGGGCAGGAGACTGTCAGGGTGGGAAGGGGCACCAAGGGCACAGACCCCCTGTGCCCACTGTGCCCAAGAGGCACCAGAGCCCTGATCCCCCACACCTCCTGTGCCCCCTGACCCCCCACAGCCCTCCCTCAGCGCCAGTGGCTGTTTCCCAGACGCTGCCACATTTCTTGGTTTGTTTTAAATCCCGGCTGCAGGAGTCAGCCGACAGCTCAGCTGTTGGTGGTGGTGTTATTATTGTTGTTATTATCATTATTATTATTATAAATGCTTAAGCGAGTTGCCAGCCTTGGGGAGGGGAAGGACTCAGGATTTCGGGAGCCTCCATGGATACACAATGAACCTTGTTCCTGGGGTGACCCATGCTTGTAGACCCGAGGGAAAGTAACTCCCCATTCCACCGTATCCCATCCCATCCCACCCTATCCCAACCCATCTCATCTCACCCCAGCCCTCTGATCTCACCGTGGGCTCACCCCGGAGGCGTCATCCCCAGTCCTGGGAATGCTCTCACACGGGGTGGCAGATCCATGTGAGATGGATCCCCAGCCCGTGCTCAGAGCCGGGAGCGATGCCAGCAGGGGCTCCCGGTGCCCGGCGGGGGAGCAAGGGGGGCGCGGGGCGGGTGTCCCGCCGGGCTGCCCCACGCGCTGACACACGGGCGCACACTCAGCGCCGCGGCATTCCCGCCCCGCGCCTGCCCCCGGCTCCCCTTGGAGCCGCCTCAGGAATGCGGGAACCTCACCCGGGCGGGGAGTGCGGTAGCAGCGCGGGGCCGCGGGCACCTCTCCACCCTCCCTCGCCTTGGGGGGCCGGCGGGGGGCTGGCAGGCCCCCAGCCCAGCACGGGATGGGGCAGACACAGCCCTGCTGTGGGCCCAGTGCCATCCCTGCACCCTCTGACCCCCAAACCCGGGAAGGAGGAACAGGATCCATGCAGGCAGGATGTGCCCCAGGAAACCCCGACTCGGGCGGGATGGGGACGGGAGGAGGCACTTCCTCCTGGCCTTGTCGCTTCACACACAAGTGCAACACCGTGAAGGGGCACACGAGTGTGCACAGCTCGCCCCGCACACAGACACCGCCACACGAGCTCCGTGTGTGCGCACACACCCGCGGGCTCGCTCGGCCCCGGTGGGCGCTGCACCCCCACCCACGTTCCCACACCCACAGCCTGGCCATGGGCGCAGGCACCCCCTCCCTTCCCAGCCCCCCGGCTCCCCCGCGGCCGCAGTTCCTGTTTACGGTGATGGAGCCGCCTGCCCGGCCCTCCCGGCACTCGGGGGGGGTGGGGCGGGGGCTACCGGGGCATCGCTGGTGCTGTTGGCCTCTCCCGTGCCTTGGTTCCCGGCTGCCGGCTGTGCGGGATCACCCCATGGATGCAAGAGCACGGCCCATTCTGGGAAGAGCAGCAGGAAATCCTGCTGGGAAAAGAGCTGGAGCCCGTGTGGCATCGGCAGGGGCATGGGCTGGGTGCCACGGAGCTGCTGCGTGTGGAGCGTGGGTGCCCCCACTCCGCTGTTGGGATGTCCCGGCACCGCCGGGCTCTCCGCCTGGAGCAGGGGTCCCGTGCCCCGGTGGGGGGCTCAAGGGAGGTTCCGTGCCCGGGGTCCAGGTGTGTCACAAAGAGCCGAGGGAGGAATCCAGCCCTGGGCCGGACCCACTGTGCCGCATTCCCCAGCGCCGAGCCACGCTGTGAGGAGCCAGGCTCAGCTCATCCCAGCACCCGACCTGTGGGGAAACTGAGGCACCGGCTGGGGAAGTGACTCACCTGCACTGTGGCCTTTAAATGCACTGCTCCGATTAGATAATGGGCGGAAGGATCAGAGGGAGCCCGACAGCCCCTCATTAAACCTTGGGCTTCCCAAGGAGCCTTCAGCTCCATCGGAGTCCGTGGCCACCTGGGCCGGTGCCGGCCCGCGGGAGGCAGCCCTGCCCAGAACCCACCCACTCACATCCGCAGGCGGCTGCAGCACCTCACATCTGTCCTTGTCGGATGGTTCCTGCCCACAGGAGATGCTGCCCCTCCCACGCCCCTCCAGGAGTCCGCAGGAGCTGTGGGGAGACATTTTGCAGCCCCCTGGCAGGACCCTGCACCTTTGGGGTGCCCTGCCTGGGACCCAGGGGCTGCAGCCGGCTGGGGTCGGGGCCGCGGCCCATCTGCCAAGACAGGATGTGGGGCCGGACGGGGGACACAATGTGGGGAAGTGAGGAGGGGACAGCAGGGATGGGGACATCCCGTCGGCACAAGTGGGCTCACAGCCCCTCCAGCCCCCAGAGCTCCCGGGCACTCGGAGCTCCGACTCCTCCAAGTCCCCTGCGCGCCCCCAGCTCTCCGGGTGCTCCCTCCTCCCCGCACCTGCCTGGCCCGGGGGGGCCCTGCCTGCAGCGGCCTGTCCGCGGGCGGCCGGGACGCGAAGGAGCTGGTTGGGCCGGGCAGGTGTCGGGTGGGAGCGGGGTCCGCTCAGCCCACACAGGTGTGGCCGCGCCGGCTGCGGCAGCAAAGCTCCGCGCCCGGCTGGCCCCGTCTTGCTGGGTGGCAGGAGCCTCCCGCGCCGCTCGCAGCCCGGGGCGGGCGGGCACACCCCGTCATTACCCCACAGCAGCTGCCGGCGCTGCCCGGGCAGGGAGGGGACGGCAGGGCCGGCACGGCCAGGTGGGGACGGGGACGGTGCGAAGCCATCGCCCACCCGCGCCTGGCCCTCGCCTGCTGCGCGTGGTGAGAGCGGGGGGTTTGTGTCCCCTCCCTGCGGGGGCACCCCCGCGCCCCATCCATGCCCCCGACGCGTGGGGGAGGCAGCCGGGGTCAGACCCAGCAGCTGCTCAGGACGTGCCCTGCGGGTCCGCAGCGCACAATGACCCCATTGAGGTCCCGCGGGGCGGGGAGGGGGGGGGGACACCCAAGGTGGTGGTGGCAGAAGTGACTCCAGTGTCACGCCGGGCCTCAATCCTGCTATTTATACCCGGAGGAGGGGTGGACTTTGAGGCAATGGGGATGGAAGCGCTGCCGACCCCTCCCTGCCGCATGCCGGGGCATGCCGGAGGGCAGCGGCCCCGGGCCCCCTGGCTTTCCCTCCCCTCCCCACGCCCCAGCCCGGCGCCAGCCCCGCCAGGAAGAGCCCCAGCGCCGGGACCAGCTGCAGCCGCTTCCTCCCGGCCCCGCCAGGAACTGGGGAGCCCGCGGGGGCTCCAAGCCCCCGGCTGCAGAGGGGCAAAGAGAACCGAGCGGCGGATGGAGCCCCAGGGCTAGCGGGGGGTTGCACCGGGCACCTGGGTGCTGGATGCCAGGATCCAGCTGGGAACTCCTTGGGAACCTCCCAGCTTTACCAAGGGCGAAGTCCCGGTACATCAAAGGCGGGCGGAGGCAGCGGGAGCCGTGGCAGGAGCCTTTGGTCCCTGCCAGCGCCCGGCTCCACCACCCCACGGAGCTCCCACCGCCCTGCACCGGGGTCCCGTGCCGGCACACCTGGGTCCGGGGTCGTGCCCCCCTCCACGGCGTGGCACCCAGCCCATCGCCGTGGCAACCGCCACCAGCTCCGGGTGTATTTTCTGCACCAGGGCCGCCGTGGGAACCTGGACGGGTGCCACCTCATTCCACTGGGCTCTCTGGGCCGCCTTTGTAGCCGGAGTCGAGCCCAGCTGGCAGCCGCTTCCTCCCCGGGCTCCCCCTGCCCCGCGCGGGTCACGGCCCCGGCCGGGAGGCGGTGGGAGGGGGCTTTGCTGGAACCCCCAGCACGAGGCCACGCAGCCCCTCCGGCCCCCCACGGCTTTGGGCCACCTCCAGCAGAGCCAGACCTCCAAGGCCGCCCCGAGCGAGGGCCGTGCCCGCGGTCACGGGGCACCCAGCCCCTGCCAAGGCACCTGGGACCCCCGGGGCAATGCGCCGCCCCCGCCGCCGCCCCCTGCCTGACTCCGGCAGCTCCCCAGGGGCTCCCCGGGGGGCTCCTCCACAGGGCTGGAATCGCCAAATGCAGCACCACGGTCTGAGATTCCCATGTCCCGTTCCCACTCTCCCCAGCCTGCCGGTGGCTTTCCCCATCCGTGCCTCAGTTTCCCCACGGGAGAACGCGCCCCGGGCCAAGGTTTGCCGCGTGGCCGGCGCGGCGCTCCGGGGCTGCTGGCCCGGGAGCAGCGTGACAAGCTCTGTCGTGCTGGCTGCAACACCCGCCCTCCTCAACGCCCGCCGGCGCTCGCTCTTCTGCCCGGATTTTGGGGGGTGAGGCCTCCGGGGCGATGCTCCACACGGCTCCGCCGCCATCTGCAGGCAAAGCACCCCCAGAACCGGGAGCGAGGGGCCCCACCAGGGCAGATCCCGGTGCTAGACCCCGGGCCAGGTCCCGCTCCTTCCTGCAGGGTTTTTCCCTGAGCGGTGCCACGCTCCCTCCGCGGGGCCACGCGCGTGGGAGGGCGTCGGAAAAGGAGCATTTTCCAGAGCTGGAAACCCAGAGGAAAAAGGCTGCCGGCCGGAACGATTAGAAGCGGGCGGGTTAATCATTACAGCAGCCCCCCCTCATCCTAAGGAAGCCGTGAGGATTCGGCCTTCGAGCCGCCCAAGGGCGACGTGGCCCAAGGACACTCCGGGGCTGTGCTGGCAGCGTGTGGAGCCTCCGCTGACCTTCCCACGCCGGGGCCAGCGGCAGCAACCGTGGCCCTGGGGGTGGGAGGGGGCCAGCTCTGCACCCAGGCGCTGCAGAGCCTTGGGGACAGTCAAGGAGCTGCCTGGCACCCCGGGGGTCTCCACACTCCGGGGAGCTGCTGCCCCATCCTGCAGCTCCCTGGCAGTGGGAGGAGTGGGGGCAGCCCCTGTCCCCCCACCTTGATGCCTCAGGGTGGGCACCGATGGTGCGGGGCAGCAGCTGGGACAGGCAGGATCCCCAACGCGCCAAGGTTTGGGCAGGGAAAGGGGCGGCTCTGCCGGATGAGTCAGCCCGGCGGGAGCGGGGCTTCCTGGGGCTGCGGTGGGGTTTGGGGTTGTTTTTCCTGCAGAGAGAGGAGAGCTGGAACCTTTCGCCTGCATTCTGGACTGGGTGGGACGGGGAAATGCCACGCGGCCAAACGCAGGGAGGGCCGCCAGCACCGGGAGATTTGGCCTGGCAGAACCCGGCCCGTCTCGGAAATCATCCCCCGGAGAAGCGACGCCGCCGGCAGAATCCGTGATGCTTCACTTTCCGAGCGCTCCCGGCCCCGCTCCCCACCCTCCATCTGGCAGCAGAGGATGCGAGTCATGGGCGAGAGCCCTGGGTGGAAAGGGAGGAGGGGGGGGCAACAGCAGCCCTCCCCCCACGTTCCGGGCAGCCCTTCCCCTCTCACACCCACCACGCCCCAGCCCAAGGCCGGAGACAAACAGGTCCCGGGCTCCCGGCAGGAACTCCAGCACGCTGCCGATGCTCCCGGTCCTGCATGGCCCCAGCAGAGGCAGGGGCACCTCGGCACCCACCACCCCAAAAAGAGACAGAAACCACAGAGGCTGCCGTGCCCCAAGGCAGGTGCCAGCACTCCAGGGACAGGAAAGTGCCACAATCCAGGCTGATGTTGTGGGGGGAGGGAGAGAGGAGGGAGAGTCACCTGCTGAATCACATCGTGATCCACACCAGGGCTGCCCCCACATCCCTGCCTACCCCCAAACTGGACTCATCCCTGCAGCACCTGCACAGTGAGCCGGGAGCAGGAAAGGGCTTTGCCTCTGGAGCAGCTGTAGCCACATCCCCTGCACCGAGTCAGGCCATTTTCGTGGCATCCAGCAGGACGTGACTGATGGCGGCTCTGGTGTGGGCAGAGGAGAGAACGGGGGAGGAGGAGAACGTGGCTCTGCAGAGCCAGATAACGAGCAGGGAGGGGAAGGGCTGCAGGCAGAGGTGAGGGGCTCAGAGCTGAGGCTGAAGCGAGCAGGCTGGGCTGGGAGTGTGGAGGAGCACAGGGAATCACCCCCATGGGCCCTGCACCCCCAAAAGTGCAGCTGAGGGTGAGCAGGGCTGTGATGCCGCCAGCCAGGCACCCACAGCCCCCGCTCCTGTCCTGGCTCAAGACAGAACCTTGTCCTTGCATCCATGAGGCCCCATCCCCAGGGTCTCTGGACACGGAAGGGTCTCTCCCTGCTCCCCCCAAATGCAGCCTACAAGTCCCAGCAGGCGTCAGGCTGGCCAAGGGCACCCTGCGAGGGGGGCAGGACCGGATCCCTCGGCCCCCCCCGGCCCCCCCGGCGCTGGCAGGAGGCAGTGGGAAGAGCTGCTGAGAGGACGCTGACGGAGACACTTTTTTCCCATCCTAAAAATAGCAGCTGGCCGTTTCCCCAGCTTCCCGGTCTCGCCAACGCTCTTCCATTAGATGAAAAACCCAAGGCAGCCACCTTCCGTCAGCGCGGCTGCGTGTGCCGGGGGAGGCTCACGCAGCCGAAATAGCAGCTGGGGACAGAGAGGGGCAGCGGGAGAGGGAAGGGAGCCGGCCGGCCCCAGTAATTCCCAAGATATTTTAATTAGCATGGCTCTGACTCTGAGGCTTTGCTCATGCTCGGTGCAATGTCTGACCTTTAAGGAAAAAAAAAAAAACCAAAAAAAAAAACAAAAAAAAAAAAAAAAAAAAAAAAAAAAAAAAAAAAAAAAAAAGAGAGGGGAAGGGGAAAAGGCACTGGAGCAGCTCAGGAGCTGGAAGTCGGCTGAGCTTCAAATAGGCTCCGCGTCAGGCACTCGGAGGCTTTTAATAAGCCACAGAGTGAGAAATTTAACACCACAGGCTCTATTTTTGATCACTTGTGAAGGGGGGGGTAGAGAAAGACAGAGTGAGCGAGAGGAGGGGGAGGAGGTGGCGGTGAGAAGAGGAGGCAGCCAAGATTACATCCTGGGTGGCAGCGCCGAAAATAGCCGTGCCCTGCTCCGAGCATGGAGCAGTGGGAGCCGCGCGGGGCCGGAGCGGCGAGCGCTGACCTCACCGGCAGCCAACACGCCTCCCCGGGCTGGAGCACCGCGGGGAAAAGGGGATTAGAGCCACGCAGAGAGAGGGAGGGAAGCTCTGCACAGCAGTGGAAACCCAAAATCCCTCTGGGAAGGCGTGGGAGGGTGGCAGGGAGCGAGGGGCCCGGCAGCAGCTGGTGCAGCAGGACACACATCCCGGATGCCTGGCACAGGCAGAGCCATCCCCCTGCTCAAACCCACCCTTTTCCAGAGAGCCCTTCCTGCTTCCCCAGGCTGTGAGGAGCCCTGAGGAACCCCAGGTGGCCTCCTCAGACAGGGCTGCACCCAGCGAGCACCAAGCTCAGCAGAGTGGCTCCAGCCACCCCCAGCACGAACGGAAGCAGGAAAGATTCCCACCCTGTGCAGCATCTGCTTCCCTCTCCACACCAAGCCCATCTCCAGGAGCAGGGGAAGTGCCACTGGCAGCAGCAGGGGATGGGGCAGAGCCCAGCAGCTGCTGTCCAGCTGTGGGAAGCACCGTGCTGTGCCAGCGTGGATTCCTGCAGTGCTGGAGCCGGGAGGCTGAGGCAGAGGCAGGGCTGAGGCTCTGGAACAGACCTGTGCTCCTCCTGTGCTGCTGAAATCCTGCTGTCCAAGGGGTTAATGGAGATGAAGGTGACTGGAGCACAGGGAGGGGATTATAAACCTGTCTGATAAACCTCCCGGGGCTGAGTCTCCCCTGGGAACACCCAGCCAAACCCCAGGGTAGTGCTGGTGCCTTCCCGGGTTGAACCCGCCCTGGGGCAGGAGCTGGGAACTGCTCCCAGCTCCAGCTGCAATTGCTGCCTGGGAAGAAGGTGACACGTGCCACAAGAGGGGGTCACATTTCCTTTTAATTGATCAGAACCATTTCTCCGCCTCCATTTGTCCCGTTCCATCTGTACAGCCAGGGAGCAGAAGAGGGACAGGCTGGCAGGTCTGCATCCACAGTGGGATTCCTGCAAAAACACCAAGTGGGGTCGGGTTAGCACGGGGATCCCAATCCCAGGGCTTGGCCCCACGCCAGGTGCTCAACTGCTGTGAGTAAAGACGAGCCAGCAGCTCTCTAGGACCAAAGAGCACCCGGAGCAGAGATCAGGAGAGAGCAGGAGCTGGTGCCCTCCTGTGCTCCAGGCTGAGCCCGTTGGAGGCTGTCAGTGACTCACAGCCCTGCACAGCACACAGCTCCCGGCTGCCAGCACGTGGGAAGGGAAGGGATGAGGCACAGTCTGTGCAGGGCAGAGCAAAAAGAGGCCACAAGGTAAGAGCCTAGCCTCACCCTCTCTGAGGGCTGAAGCTGTTTGTCTTTAGTGGGAGCAGGTGGGGCAGAGGTCATGTGCTGCTCTCCCTGTGGGGCCCAGCACCCCCCTCAGCCCCCAAGCTATCCCCAGGCTGGGACACCAGCAAGGCCCAGCAGCTCCCAGTCTGTCCCAGCACCATCCACCCACCCTTGTCAGGGCTGAACTGCAGTGTCACAGCTGGGCTGGACCCCTCAGTGCCAGGGTTGGACCCCACAGTGCCACAGCCCAGCCCCACTGCAGCCCGAGGCTGGCTCTGGGCTGGGGAGCCCCGTGAGCCTCCTGGAGCTCTGACCCTGGCAAGGGACAGCTGTGGTCACTGCTCCCCAGAAGCAAAGCAGATCCCCTCGCCCAGCCTGGCAGGCCCCAGAACCCCTGGATGCTCAGCCAGGCTGCAGGTGAACCTCACCTGGATTTACTCCAGAGCCTTTACCAGGGCTTCGTTAGCTTCTACTTTAATCTGAGCTTCTGCTTTAGCAGCTTCATCCGATGCTGCTGCCATCTCTGACACGGCTTTCTCCAGGTTGGATTTTGCAGTCTGGACACGAGGGCACAAAGAATGTGTGTCACTGGCAGACACTGCAGGAGAGGGGACTGTCCTTCCCTCCCTTCCCTGCAGCCACTGGGCCTTCATATGGATGCCAAGGACCCACTGACTTGGGAGCCCCACAGAGCTACAGACACAGCTGTGCTGGCCACAGATCTTATCAGGGAAAAGCTGTTCTGGAGGTGAGGGCAAGGTCAGTGTCTGTCCAAGGGGTGGGAAATGGCGTGGAGATTTACGAATGCAGAGCTCTCTCTCTCCAGAGAGTTCCCCAAGCGTGAGTCCCAAGCCTCTGATCCCAAAATGTAGTGGGGGTGCAGACACACCTCTGAGTTCTGGGTACAGGAAGCTCCCAAGACAAGGACCCCAGAGCAGAGAAAGGGGGCAAATCCCCTCCAGGGAGGGAGCCCAGGGCTGGTGAAATCTCTGGGTACTCACAGCCAGGTCCAGCATGTCCATGGTCACTGCCTCCTCTGCCAGCACCTGCACTGTGGAGTCGGCGTGGACAGTGACAGAGCCGCTGCTCACTGCAAGGCACAGCGTGGGGTGGGTCAGCCCAAAACAAACCATCCTTCTGCAAAACAAACCCTCAGCCCCCTCCTGTCACATTTCCAGCATTCAGGGACTCGGCTCCCATCCCAAGGCAAGCTGGAGCAAGGGATGCTGCCAGAGAGCTTCAGCAGAACCAAGACCTGACCCCCGCCCACGGCTCCCAGAGCAGCTTCCAGCAGCTCATGGCAGGCTGGGAAAGCAGAAATCCCTGGAAGTGCACCAGGCCACACCTGGATGGGCAGAGCCTCCCTTGTGAAAGCACCAAGAACACCATCCCCATGCACACCTTCCCTCCCCAGCTCCTCCTGCCCCGCTCACCGAAGTACTTGGTGGCTGTCCCATCCTCAGCATGGACTGTGACAACACCAGGCCGGAGCACCTGCAGCGTGGGGACGTGGGATGCCAGGATGCCAAAGGAGCCGGTCAGCGTGGGCACATCCACCTGCTTCACATTGGCACCGTCGTAGAACACCTGGAGGGAGAGGGCAAAGTCACCAAGGGTGGGGGGGATGGAGAGCTGCAGCCCTGGGAAGAGCCCATCCTGAGGGAGCAGCCCAGCTCCTGGCAGGTTCAGCACGCCAAGGTGTGCCCAGGACAGGCTGCACCTGCACGGGGTGGGAGCGGAGCCGGGCTCGGGAGGAGAGGTCCTGGCAGAGGCAGCAGGAAAGCGTTCCCAGCTCCCAGGGGCACGGCGGGGAGGCGGCACACGGAGACACCGAGCCGGGAGTGGGCGAAAGGCGCCAGCACAGCCGGGAGCAGCCTGGGAAGCGCGTGGGGAGCCCTGAGCCGCTGTCCCCGCTCCGGCCCACGCTGCCGGGCTGTCCCTGTCCCCGGCGCCAGCCCGCGCCCTGCCCCGGGGACAGCTCCGGTCCCGGCGGGGGCGGACCGGCCGTGTGCCGCTCCGGGCCGGCGGCGCTGCGGCGGGGCCGGGCCTGGCGGGCACAGCGGGGCTGGAGCGGCCTCAGGCAGGCCCCGGCAGCGCTCCGGGGACAGCGCTCCGAGCGCCCGGGACAGGCGGGCAAGGCCCGAGGTCAGGGTCAAGGTCAGCCCGGTGACAGCCCTGTGACAGTCCTGTGACCGTGCCCCGGGAAAGGCAGAGCCCCCGGGAACGGACAGCCCCGCGCGGGCGGCAGCACCGGCCGCGTCCTGCCCGCCCCGGGGCCCTCAGGGGACACCGGGCGAGGCGGCGGCGGGGGCACCGGGACAGGGGCCGGGGCGGGCCTACCTGTGTGGGTGAGGCGAAGGTGAAGGCCATGGCAGCGGGGCCGCCGGCGGGATCGGCATAGCCGCGGGCAGGGGGCAGCGGCAGCGCGGGGCGGGCGAGGCGGAGGAGGCGGCGGGCGCAGAACATCGCGGCCATGGCGGCAGCGGCGGCGGCGCGGGGCAGGCCGGGACGGCGCCGGACCACAGCTCCCGGCGCACCCCTCGCGCCGCCCGGCAGAGGAAAAGCGTCACGACGCGCCGCCTGGCCTTATGGGAATTGTAGTCTCCCCCGCCTGAGGAGTGTCGTGGTGCTGGGCGGGGGGCCCGCTCCGGCTCCGCACCCCCGGCCCCCGGTCCGGCCGTGCCCCAGCGGCTCGAGGGGCTCCGGGACAGGGATGGAGACAGGGAGGTGGGACAGGGACGCAGGCAGGGCTGTGGGGCAGGCAGGGGTACAGGCAGCAGTGGTAGAGGCAGGGATGCAGGCAGGGATGCAAGAAGGGCTGGAGCAGGCAGGGCTGGGGCAGGCAGGGATGCAGGCAGGGATGCAGGCAGGGATGCAAGAAGGGCTGGAGCAGGCAGGGATGCAGGCAGGGATGCAGGCAGTGCCGGCAGGGCTGGGGCAGGCAGCGCTGTAGTCAGGGCTGGCGCAGACAGGTGTATTCCGGGCTGGGGCAGGCAGGAATAAAAGCAGGGCTGCAGGCAGGGGTAAGGGAAGAGGGGCGGGCAGGGGTTTGGGGCAGGGCAGGCGGGGGAGCGGGGGGCAGGGGCTGCTGCAGGCAGGGCTGGGGCAGCCCCTGTCCCCACGTGACGCCCGCGCCGCGCGGGGGCGGCTCCGGTTCATTCATAAATCCCGGGGCCGCCCCGCCGCACCGAGCGCAGCGGCGGCGATGGAGCCCCGGTCTCGGTTGTAGGTGAGTGTCTGGCTCCGCCGCCTCGCGACAGCTCCTATCGCGACACGGGGAGCCGGCCCGGCCGAGGGGAGACCATCACGCCCTACGGCGCGTAGAGGTCCCGGGGGCTCCTGCCTCGCTGTCACCAGCCCTGTCACCAGCTCTGCCTGCATCCCTTTGCCCTGCCCCACATCCCTGTCCCACATCCCTGCCCGCATCCTTCACCGCGCATTCTACATCCCAGTCTCCATCCCTGCCCCACATTCCTGCCTGCATCCCGCATCCCTGCCTGCATCCCGCATCCCTGCCTCCATCCCCGCCCCACATCCCTGACTGCATGCCCGTCACCGGGCTGAGGAGCGGGGCTGCAGTCACAGGGGGCAGAGCGGGTCCCCTCCATGCCCCCAGCCCAGCCCCGGTCCAACCGGACCCCGTGGGTCGCACACACGCGTGGGGCGCAGCCCCGGCCCGCCCCCCGCGCCCCTTTCCACGTGCGGAGGCGCGGCATCGCCGGGGTCCCCCGACCCCGAGCCCCCGCCCCGGGCACTGGCGGCGACCCCGGGTCCCGCCCCGTGTCCCCCCCGGGGGGGATAGCCCGGGGACCGGCCCCCTCCTCCAGACAATGGCCGTCCTGTTCCTGCCGGGTCGCCATGGAGACGGGATTCCTCCATGATGGGGAACAGGAGGGACATTCTTCCCGCTCCCCCTGGCCCCCAGCTCCCCCCGCCTGGGGCCTGAGGGTGTCCCACAGGGATCCCGCCCATGGGCCGCCCACCCCGCCTGGAGCCGCAGCCCCTCGCCCGGGGTCCCCCCGTGTGGTCCCCCCGGGACCCCCGCACCCTTTCTCGGGGGTCTCGGGATGGATCCCTCACCTCGTGCTGCATCCCACCAGCCTGGAGATGCCCGAGGGCCGGTGTGGGCAGGGGGCTCTCTGTCTCGAGAGGCCCCCAACACCCCGATATCCCTCCAAGGGCTGGGTACCACCGACCTGTGACAGGGCTGCCCTCAGCCATCACCATCCCTCGCTGCCGGCTGCGACACGGGCACCCCTGTGCTGTCCCCACGAGTGACAGTCCCCACCCCTTCACGGGCTCCATTCACATTTTTCACTGACCTAATTCTGAGCGGCTTCCAAGTGCCCACCCCTGCCCGCTCTGGGGGTCCCCGACACAGCATCGCCCACCCAGCTCGGGCTCAGCCCCTTCAGCAGCCTGGGGACACACGGAGGGGACACACGGAGGGGACACACAGAGGGGACACGCGGAGGGGACACGCGGCCTCGCAGCGGGAGCTGGAGCTCAGCAGCCCCCGGGAAGGGCCGGACACGCGGGACGGTGACGAGGTCCCCGCCGGGTCCCCAAAAGCCGCGGGGCCGATGCCGCGAAGGGGAGTGGCACCCCTGTCCCGGCGGCTCTCGGCCCTCGGGAGCTCGGCCCGGCCCCCCCGGCCCCTCGGTGTCCCCCCCGCGCGGGCAGCCCGCTGACGGAGCCGCTCTCGGGATGACTCACGAGCGTCACCCGTCGCGCTCCGGCGACACCCACGCCACGAGCTGTGGGGCGGCCACCTGCCCCCCGTCCCTGCCGGGAGCCCCCGGTGCGGCTCCTCCCGAGCCTCCGCGGGCAGGGGGTCCCCCGGCGGCGGGGCCGGGGCTGCGTTTGGCCCCCGGGGACGGCAACGCGGTGTCAGCCCGGACCTGGGGCAGGGACTTCACCCCCCGGGCCAGCTCTGGCCGCCAGCACCAGCCACCGTTTGGGGGCTCCGGCCCCAGCCCGGCTTGGGGACGGTGGCCGCTCCCCGCGGGGCCGGGGGCTGTGCCCACGCGAGTCCGGGGGCTGGCTGTGTCCGGCTGGGGTGAGGGGCTCCCTGGGGAGGGGCAGCGGTTCTGCCCCCTCCTCCCCATCCCTTCATCCGTCCATCCCTGCTTGCCTCCTGACCACACCCTCCATCCCTTCATCCTTCCCCTGAGCACACCCTCCCTTCATCCCTCCATCCCGGTCCCTCCCTCCATCTCTCCATCCCGGTCCCTCCCTCCCGGTCCCTCCCGGCAGCTCCGCACCGCGGTGCCGGGCAGGGGCCGGGCAGGAGCCGCCGCCGCCGCCCCCGGCCCGGCCCTGCCGACCCGGCCGGTGCCTCCCTCTGTCTCCCCCCGCCCCAGGACACGCTCGGGCCGGGACAGACCATGAGCGATGACCCAACACCCTGGGACAACGCGACCGAGAGCGCCACGGTGAGTCCTGCCCGGCTCTGCCGCCCCTCCCCACGCCGCCAGCCTCGGGGTCCCGCGGGAGGGGGGATGTGTGTCGGGAGCTGTGGGGTTCTCGTGGCTGCCGTGGGGCTGGCGCCTTCGCTCGCGTGGGGACGGCAGCAGCCCCGCTCTCAGCCCCTGCTCTGCCAGTGCTGGGAACGGGTGACAGCTCCCAGTGCCCTGTGCACCGCTGGATGCTCTGGCTGCTGGGGGCCCAGGGGGCTGCCCGGGGCAGGGGGAGAGAGCACCGATCCCCGCGGCGGGGCAGGGTTGGGGGTCCTGTCGCCGTCTCCATCCCTAACCCCGTTCCCACTCCCGCTCAGCGCGGGGGCCGCGGGCGGCTCAGCCCCCCCGGCTGCCGTTGCCTTGGTGCAGGCAGGGCCCGGGGGCGGCGGGGGGTGGTGGGGCGCGGCGGCTCTGGGGAGCAGCGCTGGCGTCAGCGCGGCGGGGGCAGGTTCGGGGTGGGCCGGGGTGCCCCAGCACGTCCCCGCGCCTCAGCTCCGCGGCCCCGGGCAGGCGGTGCCCGGCGAGGTGTCCCCTCAGGATGGGTACGTGCTGCTCCTCGCCCTGCTCTCCATCTTCATCGGGGGCACGCTGGTCCTGCTCTCGGGCATCCTGATCATCTGCCGCCGCTGCTGCGAGGCCGACCGCCGGCATTCCAGGTGGGCAAGGGGTGACGCCGCTGTCCCCGGGGTGGGTGGCACCGCGAGGAGGGTCGGGGGGGCTGGCCCGGGCACCTCTGACCTTCCTCCCTCTGCAGAGCCAGCGATGACCCCGAGAAAACCAACACCACTTACCTGGATGACTCGCAGCAGGCGCAGGGTGAGTGACCCGGGTGCCGCGCTGACCCCCCCCAGTTCCATCCCAAGTTCCGGGGAGGGGCGAGGGTGAGGCAGCTCCTGGGCCCTCCCCTCCCAAGGTGCAGCCCCCGGCCCCGCGGCAGTGACCACCGCACACCCCCTGTGCCCTCCATTGTCCATCCCTGGCTGTGCAGCGGGACTGGCCGCCGGGAGCAGGGAATTCCGGGCTGGCGCTGAGGCCATGAGCGCAGCAAGTTTGCCGAGCCTCAGCGGGGGAAGCTGGGGCGCAGCACAGTGCGGGGAGCCGGTTGCTGACCTCGCTCTCTGCAGATATCACCGGCAAAGCGGAGGACCCCGAGTGCCTCTCATCCTCCAGCTACCGGGATGCGGAGAGCGAGCGGTTCCTGTCCTCCAGCTCCTCCACTGCCCGGCGCGTCTCCTTCAACGAGGCCGCGCTCTTTGACCAGGGCAAGAAGACCCAGGAGAAGGGGAGGAGGTGAAGCTCTGGGCTGAGGGAGGGGCCAGGGGGTTGGGGCTGCCCCTCCTGACGCAGCTGTCCCACAGGTACACGCTGACAGAGGGGGACTTCCACCACCTGAAGAACGCCCGCCTGACTCACTTGCACCTCCCGCCGCCTGCCCTCAAGATTGTCACCATCCACGAGTGCGAGTCCAGCGAGAACAGCCTGGCCATGACCCCCCGCCTGCCCCCGCCCAAGCCCGGTCTCGCCATCTTCCAGGTGAGCCCCCAGAGCCCGAGGGACGGGTGGGACAGGGGGGCCAGGCATCCTGCAGCGCCCCAGGGAGGCACCGCTGAGCCTAAGGTGGGAGTCTTAGGGCATTGCTGGAAGTAGAGGCAGGAGTTCCTGGGGTGCAGGGGCCTCTCCTGGTCCCCACCCTCGTGCAGACCCCCTGAGTGTGCTCTGCCTTGCAGCCCCCCGCGGGGGCCCTGCCCCGGCCAGTGCTCCCCAGCCATGCCGTGGGTCCCAGCTCTGCCCTGCCCGGGGACACCTACAACTCCACCGTGGACACCAGCTTCACCGAGGCCAGCCCGTCCGCCTCCTCCGACTCCGGGGAGGGGCCCTCGGTGAGTGCTGGGGTGGGGGGACCGGGACTGGGCAGGGGAAGGGGCTCCCAGCCTGCACAACCCCAAGGGTCCCATCCTGCTTCCTTCCTGCTCCCCCAGATCCCATCCCTGCCCCCGTGCTCCGTGCCAGGGCTCAGGGAGAGACGTGGGCATCCAGCTAGAAACAGGCTCTGCCCCCCTGCCTTGTCCCTGCCCCGGGGGACATTTGTGCATCTGCTGCAGCCCGGCTCTGCGGAGCGGACAAAGGAGCCCAGCGGGATGCGGGGGGGCTGGGGGGGCATGACTGGGTCCGAGCGGGCACTCACGGCCCCCCCACACCCCCAGTTCACAGCAGCACCCCGGAGCGGGAAGGCAGCTGGGGCGGGCAGTGCCGGCCCCGGGGACACCCCCCCGACCCCCCCCCAGGGCACCGTCCTGCAGTTCTTCACCCGCCTGCGTCGCCACGCCAGCCTGGACGGGGCCAGCCCCTACTTCAGGATCAAGAAGTGGAAGCTGGAGAGCACCCAGCGGGCGTCCAGCCTGGACACCAGAGGTGGGGGTCAGCGGGGGCCCCGCGGGGCCGTGCAGGGTGGGGGGACATGTCTGGCTGGGGGGCTGGTGGTGCCGGTTGGGTTTGCCCCACCCCAGCCCTGCCCTGCGCCCCCCAGGGTCCCCCAAGCGTCGGCAGTTCCAGAGGCAGCGGGCGGCCAGCGAGAGCATGGACCAGGAGGACCGGGACCCCCATCAGACCGACATCATCCAGTACATTGCCCACACGGATGACGTGGCCTTCCACCCCGCGGGGGGCCCCTTCCTGCCCTCCCCCGCCAGCCCCCCACCCTCTCTCGGCAGGTATTTTTCAGTAGATAAGAGGGGATGGGGATGGGGGAGCCGGGCACCGGGAAGGCACCGAGGGACCCCGCGCTCCCGTGGGCGTGGGGGGCTCCCACCTCTGCGGCTCTGGTGGGGCAGCCTGGTCTGGGGTGAGGGGTCTGGGGGGTGCTGGTGATGGGGAGGATGGGTTGGGGCGTGGGCATGGTGGTGGGGACAGCATGGAGGAGCAGGAGGCACCACGGCACCGCTGTGTAGCCTCAGGGGCCGGGCTGGCACATCCCTGCCCGCTGCCTGCGGAGTCTGTCCGGTCCCTGACGTGACACCGGGGTGGTGCCCGCAGGCTAGAGCCGGGCGAGGGGGGCGCGGGCAGCCCCGGCGAGTCCGGCGTGCAGCCCGAGCAGCCCAGCGCCTACCATGACATCTGGAGCCTGCGCGCCTCGCTGGAGCTGTACGCGGCCTCCGAGCGCAGCAACGACCAGGACTCGGTGCGCAGCGACGGCGGGGACAGCGTCTCCTCCGCCAGCGGCGTGCCCCCCTGCCCCTCCCCTTCCCTGGACGAAGCTGAAGGCCCCGAGGAGAAGTTCTGGGGTCGGCCCAAGCCCGAGGAGTCGGAGCCCGGCACACGCAAGCTGCTGCAGATGGACAGCGGCTACGCCTCCATCGAGGCGCCCAGCCGGGGGGGCGAGGAGGGGCCCCCCAAGGACCAGACGGCCTCCGAGAAGCGCATTTGCTTCACCAGCGCCGGGAGGAAAGGAACCATCTTCGAGAGCTTCGAGGGCCGGGAGCCGGAGGAGGAAGAAGATGAGGAAGAGGAGGAGGGGGGGAGCACGACCCTGGGTGCAGCGGGTGGGGGACACCTCCGTCCCCACAGCCCCCTGGCCTGGTCCCCGTACGGGCAGATGTTCCCGGGCCGGGAGGGGCTGCCCCGGCGGGACTACAGCATCGACGAGAAGACGGACGCGCTGTTCAACGCCTTCGTGCGCCACGACCCCCAGTTCGACGAGTCCCCGCTGCGGGGGAAGCACCGCTCCCGCACCCACCTGCGCAAGCAGTGGCAGCACACGAAGCAGTTCAGCGACCCCGGCGTGCGGTACCCGGCGCTGGAGCGGCACCGGACGCCCCTGCGCCGCGGCGACAGCGCCAACTACCCCCTGGACTCCCGGTTCCACAGCCCCCTGCCCCGCATCGTCAGCGCCGGCGACGAGGAGGCGGCCGAGGCGGCCGATGGGATCCCCCCTGCCCCGGCGCTGCCGGACCCCGAAATCCAGGTGATCGTGGAGGAGCCCGGAGAGGCAGCTCCCGAGCCCAAGGCTGGCTCCGAGCCCCCTGAGGACGATGACTGCCCCGGCCCCGGGAGGTGCTTGGGGCTGGGCTCCGGCT
The DNA here is from genome assembly GCA_016584745.2 of Phylloscopus trochilus trochilus. NCBI lineage: Eukaryota > Metazoa > Chordata > Aves > Passeriformes > Phylloscopidae > Phylloscopus > Phylloscopus trochilus. The sequence continues at coordinate 667,916 of WQNJ02000044.1, read as the reverse complement.
CGGAGCTGATGGACAAGATCGCCGGCGGCCTGGAGGAGCGGCTCTATGGGCACCTGAGGAAAGCGGCAGAGAGAGAGACCCCGGAGTGCAAGGTGGCCGTGGCCGCCAGTGATGCCCCCCCCGACCACAGCACGGTCTAGGCTCAGCGTGAGGGGGAGAGACCCCGGCACAGGGGGGCTTGGCCCCCACCAGGGTTCGGGGCTCCATCCCCTCCTGCTGCCGGCACGGGGTACCCGGTGCGGGAAGGGTGTCCTGGCCCGGGAAGGCCAGGAGACCACGTGGGGGCCCCTGGCTGTACCCCCAGCAGGGGGGTCCGGTAGCGTGGGGTGGCCGAGCCCCCCGGCTCCCGGGAGCGAGGGCCCGGGCTGGGGGAGCCCCGGGGGCCGGGGCACGGAGGAGAAGCCGAGCGTTGGCCGGGGGTCAGCGCTGAGGGACTTTGCTGAAGCCCCCAGGCCACTGAGCCCCCGTGGCACCTTGGCTCTCCCCTCTCTCTGTGGTTTTACAAGCAATAAGCCTCTCGTCCGGCCGGGAATGTCCCCGCCAAGAGGGGCCGGAGCTGGGTGTCCCTGCTCTGGGGGATGCTGCAGTGCCACCCTGGCCAGGGGGTAATTTGGGGAGGGGGGAGTCTCCTCCTCAATCCCAACCCCCCTCCCCTCAAGATCTGCAGGGAGCCTGGGATCTAAACTGGAAGCAGGGGGCCTGGGCCAGGGGGATTCTTGAGGGGCTCAAGCACCTCCTGGGAGGCCCCAGAGTGGCAGCCCAAGGGCTGGGTGGAGGGGGGCAGGATCGACCTAGGGGCCCCAAAAATACCCCCTGGAGGGGTGGGGGCTGCCCGGTGCCTGCCCCTGGTGCTGCCCCCTGGCCCAGGGTACAGGGTCAGAGCAGAGCGGGGCATCCCCAGCATGTGCTGTGGGTGACCCCAGTGCCCCCCAGCACCCCAGGAGCTCAGTGGGGGCTCCAGGATATTTATTGATTTTTACAGAGGCGGCCGCAGCTCCGGGGGCGGTGGGGGGGGGGAAGGGGGTGTTCGCTTTTTATTGGGTTTTTATTTGTGTTTCAAAGGATGGGTGAAAATGAGACAAAAAAAAACCAAACTGCCCCAGCCCAGCCCTGGCTGTGGCTCCTGGGACTCGGCAGCGGGGGGGGACAGGCAGGGCCCCCCCGGACCCCCATTGCATGCGAGTAGAGGCCGGGTTGCCCCTTCCCTCTGCGCAGGCTCTGCCCAAAGCCCTCCCTCCATCACCTCTGCGTTTTTAAATCTATAAACAAAGGAGAAAAACCAAAACCAACCAACTGTGACGTCTCTGAGCTCTTTTCTTACCTTCTGCTCCCCCCCTGGGATGGTGTTTGCTGTGGGGGCTGGGGGGCTCCGGGCCTGGCGTTGCCCCACAAGTGTAGGGTTTGCCTGGGAGGCCCTGCCCTTCCAAAAGGAAAAGGAGGAGGTGGGGCTGGTCGTGCTCCCGACCCCGCCTGCTGCAGGAGGAAGGACATGAAAGCCACCTGCTGTTTTCACTTTATTTTTCTTTAAAAAAGAAAAAAAAAAAGAAAAAAAAGGGAAAAAAAAAAAAAAGAGAAGAAAAAAAAGGGGAAAAAAAAAAAGGCAGAAAAAAAAGCCAAGTGGCTGCCAGTGCCCCGATCCCTTTGGAGCCCAGATTCCTCCCAAGCTCTGAGCCCTTCCTGGGCCCTGTTCCCTTCCGAGCCCCTCCGAGCCCCCGTGCAGCATGCAGGTGTAATAGAGTTCTGCTTTGTCTTAATACCTGGTTTTGGTTTTTGTTTTTTTTTTTTTTCCTCATCTGGTTTATTTTAACACATCACGATGTGTAGGAATCTCTAAATATACCGCAAATATAAACAAAACAAAAACAAAAAAAAACAAAAACAAAAAAAAAAAAAAGAGAGGAAAATATATAATATATAACAGTAGTCTAAAACATAAAGTGCACGGCAATGGCTTTGCACGACTCTACACAGCCGGGGGGGGCCCGGCAGGGGGGGAGGGCCCCACCCCCCCTCGACCCCTCATCCCACCCTTCCCATCACAAAATTAAAAACAGAATCAGTGTCTTGATTGGCAAAGAGTGATCAGGGGGGGAAGGGGGGGCAGCGTCCTGGCGGCCGCAGAGTTCAACTCCCAGCTGTCCGGTGGGGAAGGTCCGGCCACTGCAGCTCCTGCGTGTCCTGGCGCTGGCCGGAGCAGGGGGGCGGGCAGGGAGGGAAGGGGGGGCTCCTTGGTTGGTTTTCCTCTGGTTTCCTTTTGGATCGCAAGCACAGTCCAGTCCCAGGAGAGAGGCAGAGCTGGGGCGAGGAGGGGGACGCAGGCTGGCCCGGGGACGCTGTGGGGAGAACAGAGAGAAGGGGGTTAAGGAGGCTGTGGGGTGCCCAGTTTGGGGTGCTGGCTCTGCTCCTGCACCCTGCCCTGGGGCTCCCTCAAGGGGCCTGGGATCCCTGTGCTCTCCTTGGAAGGTTTTGGGGGTTCCCACAGCACATGGTCCCCTCAGACCTGCCCAAAGGAAAACCCCGAGGAGAAAACGTCAAGGAATGTCATTTACACCAACGAGGGGAGAATTCCCTTCCTTCTAAAGGTTTCTAGGCTAAGGGGGGAGTGACCCAGCTGGGCTCGGGCAGCCCTCACAGAGCTTCCCCTTCCAGCAGCAGGAAGGGGCAGGAGGAGCAGCAGGCCCCGGGGAGCCCCATCCCAGGCTCTGGCTGCACTGACTCCCCGCAGGTGACTCACTGCCCCCATGAATTAAAGATGGAGCTGCCACGGGCCTCTGACAGCTGCAGGGGGAGGATCCGGCTTTTATTTCGGGCTTTTTTCACACCACAAAGCTGGTCGTGATCCAGGAGATAACAGAGCTCAGCCCCAGCAGCGCTGTGACGAGCATGAGGCTGGGGGCGGATGAGGCTGAACATGAGTCACTGCTGGCTCCGTTATGAATGAGGGGTGGGAAGGAGGGGACAGGGCTTGGAGCTGGGGAGGAAGGAGCAGGAAGGAGGGGGGGGAAGCAGGGATTGGGCTCAGCTTCCCCTGGAAGCGGCTTGGGCACAGCAGTGGCCTGGCCATGAGTGACAGGGTCACCTCCTGGGCCAGGGGCAGGGCCCATGGGGGCCTCTCTGGGGACACCCTGGAGTTCAGCATCCCTCTGTGCCTGTGGATTTGGGGTGGTGGTGAGGCTGGGAGCAGGGCAGAGATGCCAGGGAAAGGGGATGTCATGGCACAGCCTGGCCACAGCCCAGAAGGGGAGAGGGATCACTACAGCACCTCTCACAGGACAGGGCAGAATAGAGCAGAGCCAGGTGGGCAGAGCAGGGCATGGGGATCTCCCCTGGGCTCTGCACCCCCCAGCACCACAGGGGATCCAGGCCTTGGCTACCAGGGACTCCAGAGTGGGATGCTCAGGACCCAGACTACCAAACACCCCTCTGCACCCGGCTGGGGCAGGCTCAGATGTCCCCCAGCTCCCTCGGGCAGTACCTGGGCAGAGCTCACTGCTGCTTGCAGGTGGAGAGCTTGCGGATCTTGCTGCTGGCGGAGCAGGCCTTGCGGGAGGGGTTGGAGGAGGCGCTGGCGCGGCGCTCGCCCTTGGCCCTGGCGCTCAGCTGCCCCGGCTCCGTCCCGTTCATGCACACGGCCTTGGGCAGCCCCTTGCCGCGGCTCTGCCCGTTCTGCCCGGCCTCCTCCTCAGGCACCTGTCCTGCAAGGGAACGGCCACAGTGAGGGGGTGGCAGCAGATCCCCAAGAAGCATCACCCCTTTCCCAGTGGCCGGGACGGATCCTGCTCCTGTGGGAAATGTGAACCTGCTCCTGTGCCAGCGAGGGGCGCGGGGCAGGGATCCCCAACCCGGGATGGGCAAGGCTGGGAGGCTGAGACTGCACCTCCCTCCCTGCTCCCTTCGAGGACTGGTTTGGTCCCTGTCCCCCCAGCACACAGACACAGTGTCCCCTCCTCCCTGGACTGTCTGTGTGCCCTGCCCCAGAGCTCAGGCAGCAGCCCTGCTCCTCTGGGGAGCAGAGGGGCAGCGGTGGACGAGGTCACTCCTCCTCCTGCCTTCTCTGCAGCTCCCAGCCCCAGATGCCAACGTTGGGGTAGCCAGGGGCTGGGTGTGTTTGCAGAAGGGGGCAGCACAGCCTCTCCCGGCAGGGCTGCGGTTCAGGTGTGTCACTGTCCCCTGAGGGAACACCCCATGGGTGTCATCAGCCCCTCTCCTTCCTCAGCTCCCTGTGACTCAGCAGAGCAGGTGAAGAGCCATTTCCAGAGGCATCTCCTGCTGCCAGGGCCGGGGCTTTGGTCACATCCCCTCCCTTGGGGAGTGACAGAGCGATGTGGCTGCACCCTGGGGCGCTCCCACCGGGAACACGGCGCAGCCCCCAGCCCAAGGCAGGGCTGAGGAGAGGCTTCCTCAGGCCCCTGGCTCCCCCCCACCGGATCCAGCCGAGGCAATTTCCTTCCAGCAGGAACGTCACGCTCCAGGGCCCTTCAGTTATGACTCAGAGGTTTGAGTGGAAGCAAAGGCTGTAAGACGATTATGTATAATTTTCTTTAAAGGATGCTCAATCCTTTCTCCGCCAAGGCCGGGCGGGACGTCAGCTCCGCTTGCGCCAACGATCACCCCACTGCTGGGGGCTGGGGGGGCACGCAGGGGTGGTGGGAGAGCTGCTTCTCCTCTGGGGAGCACGCTGGGGGTCCCACCTTGGACCCCTATGCTGTGCCACATCCTCCCTGGCCACTGCTGGGGATGGGGAGGGAGGGGTGGGTGTATCCTGGGTTACCCTGCAATCAATTCCCTCCTGGACCTCCCCCTGTATCCCTCCCAAGGGCTCCCAGTGTTGCCACAGCTCCCAATCACTGGCTTGTGGCTGCTTACCTGAGCACTCCTGCCACAAGAACAGACTGACTGAACAGGGACAGCTCCTGGTTCTGGACACCCAACCCTGGCACTGCTGGAGCTGGTGGCACCTGCAGTGTCCAGCCTGGCACTCCGGAGCAGCACAGCTCCTGGCCCAGGTTAACACAAGGGATTGTAGGGATGGGGGTGCTCTGCCCCCCACCCAGGGCATGTGCCAGTGCCTCTGGCAGAGGCTGGCACAGCGGGAGGCTCAGGAGCACAAAGCTCATGGCCCTGCATTCGATTCCTCCAGTGCCTGACCCCTCTGGAGCAGTGATGGCTGGAAAAGGCTCAGGGGTCCAAGTTCTGGAAGAGGGGGCCACAGCAGCCCCAGAGCCCCCAGATATGGGGCTCCCTCGGGGGCTCATGTGGGTCGGGCTGCAGCCCCAGCCCAGCACAGCCCGGCTGCAGCACCCCAGAGCTCTGGGTTTTTCCTTCCATCCCTCCATCAGAGCCTCAAACAACCCCATTCAGAGCAAAGCTGAGCACTTCTCCTTCCCCTCCCTCGGCTGAACTCGGGCCAAGTCAATTAACATTTCTGACTGGGGAGGGAAAAAAGAATCTATCCAAACAGCTCATTTGTCTTTTGTGTGACTCTTCCCTCCTCCCCTCCTTCCCTGCTTCAAAAGCACAGTCCCGGGAGTCTATTATGGATACCAAGGAGGGAGGTGAATCGTGAGCTAATTTTACCTCCTTCACCAATGACAGTTGCTGACGTTCAAATTAATGAAAATAAAAATTCAGCACGGGCTGAAGTCTTGGCAACTGCAGCCCCCGCGGAACCGCTGACCCAGCGCTGTGTCTGCCCGAGCAGCTCCTGCCCACCTCACCCTTACCACCAGCAGGGCTAAAAATAAAATAAATAAAGGGAGGGAGGGCTGAGAGAGGAACCAGGAACGTGGCTGCTCATCCCTGCCACCCCTCACATTCTTAATGGCTCCGCATCCAGCTCATTCAGGCACCAAAAAAGGTTTCAAAACAAGACCGCAAAGAGCTCTTGAATCGCTGTTTGTCAGACTGAGCACACAGGCATCATCACCAGCAGGCAGGAATGCACCTTCCTGACAACCAGGCTTGGCTCAGAAGCTCCAGCTCTGGCTGTATTTTCCAGCCTCAGACTGAAAAAGCCAGGAGCAGGTGCTGCAGGATGGGGCTGCAGCAGAGGAGGGGTTAATGCAGGACAGGAAAGAGCAGGGCTCAGCCTCTAGACCTGAGGCAGGCGATCACATCCCTGCACTGCACAAGAGTGGGGAGAGGATTCTGCCTCCAGGCCACAGCCATCCTCTCCTCCATCCTCTCCTAGCACTTCCCTGGATGGGATGTTTAACACCGATTGAACCAGGGGCTTGGAACATTTACATCTCCCCACAGAGCTGCATGAATCTTTAAATAACCCTTTAAAAATGAAAGCACTTCCTCAAAGCCCCTTCTTCCTCTGAAGAACACAGGATTTAATGAGGTTTCCTCTCTTCTTCCCCCTCAAACCCAACAGCCACCCCCACCCATGAGTCACTCACACTCCTGCTCTGGCTGCCCAGCAGAGCCACAGCTGAACTGATCCCCCATGTACAAGGGGGCTTTTAATTTATATTTTAATATGGGATCACTGCTAGAAATGCAGCACTGTGCAGGTTCAAAGGGAGGCTGCAGGAAGACTTTGGTGGAAAAATTCACATTTATTCCCTCTGCAGCTGCCCCCACCTCTGCAATGCCTCACAAACCCACCAAGGGTCTGTGCTGGGACCCTCCTCACCCTGCTCCTCCCACGAGCATGTTCCCAGTACTGAGGGGATTCCTGCCCACCACAAACCCTGCACATCCCACCTCTCATCCTTTAGGTCTCTAATCCCTCTGTAACAGCACAAATTACATAGAGAACATGGAAGATCTTCCAGTAATTTGCCTGCCACAACAGCTCTGATTTAAACGTGGCAGTTTGTACGAGGAGGGTGAAATTCCTGGTGTCACTGCTCCCAGTGTGATCCTTAACCTCAGACACCTGCCATGGAGCTCACCCTGCTCGGCTGGGATGGACATGGAGCTGAGGAAGGCAAGGGCCAGGCTGGGACCAGTCTCCCTGCATGCAAGGGATTCCCCAGGTGTGCCACATACCCTGAAGACAGAGTCATTTCAGGGCTCTGCTCACAAATAACTCCTTTGAGCAAAATTGGTCCAAAGAATTAACTGTGCTCAACAGCAGAGTCCAGCAGCAGCTGTTCCTGGGAGAAGGGAAGAAGCTGGCACAGGGGTAACTCTGGGAGGGGCACCCTGGTTGATCAAATCAAGGACTGAGGAATCTGGAGCATCATGGCTCACTCACACCACTCACTCCACAACCAAGAATCTCCTCCTTTGCTGAGAGGGTAATTCAGACCTCGAGACCTTTCCTAAAAAAAAGCTTTAAACACAGAAAAATCCCCCACCAACCACTTCTCCCCTACCTGGTACTGTGAAGTCCTGAGTGTAGATGATATCGTCTTCAATGTCATACAAGTCATCATCCTCTTCCTCATTGTAGCCATGCAGATCTTCCAGGTAAGGCACCGCCGTCATGCTCCTCCACCTGTCCTTGGTCTCGGGGCTGGGAGGGATGGGCACCAGCGCCTCTGCCTGAGCGTGTTTCTTCCTAAACCAGCTGCAGGAGAGCCCAAGGGCAGAGCTGGGTCAGTGCACAAGGCATGCAGGATGAGCTTCATCCAATGAGGATGACCCCAGCCCACCCCAATATTCCGAGCTGGGAGCTCCACCCACGGCAGGTCAGGAGGAACCAAAAGGTCTGGGCAGAGTGTGCTGAAGGAGACACTGGGAACAGGACAGGAACAGAGGGATGGGCAAAGAGGGCAGCTCAGGCAGGGCCTGGACATGCAGCTCAGGACCATTCTCTCCATCACCAATGCCAGCCTAAACTACCTGTAAGTCAAAACATATCAGCAGAGCTGCCAGAGCTCCTGAGTTTTCTTATCCAAGCTAGCAGGACAGAAGGAACTTCCCCTCTCCTGAAGCTGAGGCTGATCCAGCCCAACAGACACAAATTTACAGGATCCCAGCCTGAGGAGAGGGGCAGTTGCTGCAGCAGTTTCCTCTAAAAGCCAGTTTGCACCAAGGCCACAGCAGAAACGCTTCTACTTTATCTTTTTATCCCCCCCTGTCTCAAGGGACTCCTATCACCACCAAACCCTGTGCTGCCATCTGGCCAGGAAAGGATATCGGCTCCAAAAGCTGTTCTTAATCAGATCAGGAATCCAGCAGGCTGCTTCCCAGCAGCATCCCAGAGCCAGATGGGATAAACCTCTTAGGTTTTCATCGTACTCCCAGAGCAGAGCTCCGACTCCAGACTGTCTGGGACATCTCCCAGTGCTCCATGTGGGCACCCAAAGTTTCCTGCAAGCGCTGCTGGAGCCTCCACACTCCCAGTGACCCCCTAAAAGTGGGTGGGAGCAAAGGTTCCTGCAGACCCAGGTACCTCTAACACACCTTTCCAGCCCACATGAGCCTGATGGGACACAAGTGCTTCCACCCTGCAGTTGGCATCCAGTAACTCCTGGCCTCCAACCACGGAGGAGGGCCTGAGCCAGCCCAAGAACTCTCACCAACCTGAGCCATCTGGTTTTTATCACCCCAGTTCCAAATTCCTTTCAGGAAGGAAGGCTGAAGGCACCTCCTGCGCAGAGCTGTAATTATCATTTTGTTCTAGTCTTACACTGCTTTGACAGTCGGCCTAAAAAAAAAGTGGGATCCTAACAAAACTATCAGGAAAAGCGAGGAGTGAGGAGATAAACAAATGGAAATGCAGCTACTGGGACAAATCAGGCAGGATTCAAGGGAGGGGTGAACTCTCATCCAGAAACTGCTTCATCGTCAACATCTTTAAACTGTTTTCTCTGCAGGAATGGAGTTTTGGAGCCAGGCAGCCCCTTGTCTGCAGAGAGGAAGGTTTGGGGAGAGGGACAGGAACTGCTGCAGATCTCAGCTGGCAGTTGGCACCTCTGGTCTCTAAAGGAGCACTACAGGAGTTCAGCAAAGCCCACCCCAGCTGCTGGAGTGGCAGGAAGGGAGTGGGACCAGCCTAACTCAGTTCTAGCCCAGGGCTCTTCACAGACCCCATGGGTGGCTTCCTTGGATGGCTTCCTTGGTGACAGGCATGGCACACTGCTCTCCTGAGCAGATCAATCCATCTCCCCTCCCTGGAGACTCTGCTCATCGAGGGAGTGACTGCCAAGACAGCAAATCCAGCCTGGGCTGATCCAGCCTGGCAGGATCAGCAGCACAGGGGCAGAGGAGCCACCAGCTGGTTTTGCCAGGGGCACTGGGGCTTGAGGGATCCAAACTCAACATCAGAGATCTTGGGAGAAGGGAATATCCAGGACAAATGAGATCAGAGTGACTGATGGTAAAAGGCAAATTTTAAAGGGAAAAAGCCTGGAAGTCTGTGGCAACTGGTGTTTTTATTTTGCTGTATTTCAGCTCTGCCTCACTCTTCCCTCCTGTCCTACTTACCAGGAGAGTAAAAATAGGTTTTTATTAGCAGCAGAAACCTGAATCACTGTACTCCAGTCATTATGCTTCCATCCTCCGGGAGGTGATTTCAAACACTTGCATATGCATATATGGTAATGAGGACAGAGAGTGAGAAGAGAAATCCATTGAAGTTCTAAGAAAAATCAAAGACCTCTTGGAAGGAGCCTCGAGCAATTCTGTACAGAGTAGTGGAGTATTTCCTGGCAAGGATTTTCCAGCAGGGACAGGCATTCCGCTTTCTGTGCTGGTGCTGGAGGTTGTCACTGAAGATTTGCTCTTCAGCTGAGGACCACTGGCTCTTGGAATACTCTCATCTGCCTCAGGAAGCCACTGCCTGAGCCAGAAAGCAGCACCTCCTGGTCAGCAATGGCCATGAGATAAAGCCCCTCCTCAACCCTGCCCCAAACCACGGGCTGGGTCAGAGCCCTGCTGATGAGTGTCCTGTTCCACCCAGTTATTCTCAGTTTCAGGGATGATTTCTGAGCCAACTGCACAAACACAGTTACCTGGTGCCTGCGGCAGCTGCTTTAACCCTGAGGGCAAAGAAAAGATTTTGGACATCTCAGAAGCACCCCTTGTGCAGAACACCCCCCTGCAAGAGGCAGATTCCTCTCTGGTCTCTGTTTCAAAGGGCTGGGAGTGGCTTAGAAATGCCTCAGAGTGAAGGCAGCAGTAGTAAGGGATTATTTCTTCCTATTCCACAAGCTCATTGAGGCGCCTGCAAAGCTCAGAACCCCCAGCCAGCAACGGCACAAGCGTTAATTGTGATCCTGCCAGGCAGAAGTGGTGCCCAGACAGCTGCTGTCAGCCACAGGGAGATAAGACAGCAAGGGTCAAGGACTGAAGGAAAAGAGGAATCTGGGTTGCCCAGTGCTTAATGAGCCCGTTTGGTTTGCAGCTCCCAAGCTCAGATCTCCCATCACAAGTCCTCCCTCTGCTCTTTTCAAGTCCTGGTATAAGCAAGGTTAAAATAAGAATCTTGTAAGCACAGCTGCAGCTTTCCAACACTCCCAGCTATTCACTTCCCATTTGGGTCACAAACATTGCAGTTGGCTTGGTTTGCACAGGGATGGTTTGCTCTGAGAGCAGATGCCAAGCTGCAGATCCCTGCCCTGCCAGCCAGGGTCAGGACGAGCGATTCTCCACCTCCTGTGATGCCATGTAAGGGCCTCGAGCTCCCTGGAAGGTCACTGTCACCACAAGCAGCAGTGAACAGGGCTCCAGTTTAGCTCAGCTCCCTCACAGGCAATCGTGGAAGGCACACAATGTCCCAGGGAAAGGCAACACACGCCAGCAGTGTCCCTGCAATCACCGCTCCAGCCCTCGTTGGACCAAGAGGTGTCCAAGCTCTTCAGTCAGGTTCAGAACAAACAAAAGTATGAAAACAGCATTTTCTCCCAGCTGGTGGCAGGACCAAAGGTGGCAGGGATGGCTCTAGACTTCTACATGGAGTTCTGGAGATCCAGTCCTTTAACACATGTTACAAAACTGATCTGCAGAATGTGGGTAAAAGAAGGAAAGATCCCTTCCAAGCGCTGCCAGAGGGCAGGAGGATTGAGCCAGGTGCCTCAGGAAGGAAGAGGAATGCTGCCTTGTGTCCTGCCGAGGGGAGATCACTGCCTGGCACTACAGAGAAGGGATGAGGAAAGCCCACAAATACACAGGCATCAAAGAAGCCCCTCTCCACTCCCTCAAAGGCAGCCCAGGAGCACAGTCAGCCCCTGCAAGGGAGCCCTCAGCAGCACCACACAGACTTCCAAGGGGTTTGGAACAGCACAGCATTCCAGAGCCACACTCCAAACCCCATAGATGCTGGGGAAGGCAGCACAGCAGCTCCAGGAGGGCAGGAGGAGACCCCAGCCCTGCAGGTTAAGTTGCACCTCCACTAATAAAAGGTGGAAGTGCCTCCCTTCTCGTGCTATGAACTCCTGCAATCGGATCTGCGCCTGAACAAATTAAGTGTGACACTTGTGGAGAGGGAAGGGAAGATGGTTGCCTTGGAAACAAGGGACAGAGGTAGAATTCTGCATCCACTTCATCACTTTAAGTGCTGCAGCAGGTCAGTGAATTAGTAACAAAACACAGTGTATGAGCAGGAAGCCCTTCAGCAAAAGCACGGGGCAGAGGGGAGGTGGTGGATAATCCATAGGGAGGAGGTTGGAACTCCCTGGCTCTTGGCAGCTTTTCCTCCCTGCCCTACAATCCCCATCCCAGGAGCACCAAATAGTCATCAAGTTGAGCTGTGAGCACTGGTTTTCCAGTGAACATCATCCCACTCGGATCCTTCCAGGGAAAGCAGGTTTTCAGGCTCTTCCACTGCTATTCAGGGGTCGGCTTCTGGCAGTCCCTAAGCTCTGAGATGACAGGCTGGGAGAAGTTTAACTCATTCCCATTCCCAGCTCCAGGTCTGCTCTGCACGGACGGGATTGAACAGAGCAGTATTTTGCTTTGCCCTGCTCCAGTAAAAGTGCAGAGACAGGAGTTTAATGCAGTTCAGCTGCAGGAGTGAGGAGGGAGGAAGGCAGCTGGCAGGGATGAAACTCAGCAGACTCTTCCTCCAGCATTCCTCTGCTGCTGCAGGGCAAAAGCATTTGGAATAGCTGACAGGAATAATGGGAGGAATGGCTGGATTGCCACTGCTGGGCTGCCTGGATGCCTTCCCTGCCTCCTGCAGCTCTGCTCCCCGTGGAATAGCACTCTGTGCTCTGTTGGTGTTTACTCAGTGCCCCTGAGCCACTGATTTTATCCCTGATCCCACTGCAAGGGCTTTCACACTTTATGGAAGGTGAAGTGGGGAAGGATGGATCCTGAGCCCCAGCTCTGGCTGCAGGACACTCACCCTGTGATGCTTCCCTTGGGATCACCCTTCCCACAGGGCAGGGGAACATTGCCCCTTCCCACTGTCCTGAACAAGAGCCTGGTCAGGCAGCCTGAGTACAAAACTGCTGCCCAGGGGCTGCTCCTGCTGATCTCAGAGCACTTTGATGATCCTGACTGTCCATATGAGTGAATCCCCAGGAACAGCAGCTCAAAGACATAAAAGGAGACTTCCAGCAGCATGGAAAGGCACGGGGTGATTCTGGTTTGAGACAGGATCCATCCCAGCAGGGCAGCCTGGGGAAGTTGCTTGATGTTTCTCTGGTTTAGTTCCTGTCCTTAGCTCATGCTTTTGGGGGGAGGAATGTAGAGAAGCCCACAATCATTAATGATTTACTCCCCTCAACACATGAAATCTAAGAGTTCTAGAAATCAAACCTCTTCTTACTAAAGTGCTTTCCCAAACCCCTCTGCCAATACCCGAATGGCTGCCTGCTGTGTTCCATTTACAAAAAAGAAAACAGGGTCAGGTTAAGCATCAGGGCTAAGCTTCTATTTAAAGAAAAGGCAGGAGAACCAAGCTCTGGATTCTTTAGCACAAAAAGAAGCTGGACAGACACATCCAAGGCCCAGGCCACAAGCTCTGCTGTGCTTGATGTAATTACTAGATGCCACAGCAGGAAGAAGGAGGCAATTACTAATAGGGGAGAAAAGCCTATTAAGAAGCACTGGCTAAGCTCACACAAAACTAATAAGAGCCTAAGCCTTGGAAATGCTCCTGGGTCTGCAGGTAGAGCCTTTCCTCAGCCCCTCTCGGTGCTGTGGGATGAAAAGCCTTGGCACAGCAGCTCTGAGGAGCTCGGTGGCTGCCCCGTGCCAGAGGTGTGCTCCAGTTTCTCTGGCTTTCTAACTACAGGCAGCGTCTCTGGAGACACCTCTGTGCTTCCAGCTGGGCAAGGCTGACACAAAAAAATCACTGCCATGTGGGAGGAGGGCAAAACGGAGTATCTGGAGTTGGGGAAGCAACTCCATCACCTGGCAGTGACCCATGAGGGCCCAGGGCAGTTCCTGAGCTCAGTGGTTTTGCCACTGCAGCCACAGGAAGGGAAGTGCTTTTAGTGCTTTTCTCAACACCTACTGATGACTCCATAGACTTAATTCCTGCTTCTTTGCTGTGCTTCCTGACAAAGCATGGCAAGCTGATCCCCTCTGGTCACTGCCACTGCTACTGGGAGACACGTGCAGGGAACGGCAGCCTCGAATGGGAGATGCCTGTGCCCATCAGTGCCCAGAGCCCCTGAAACAACCCAGGCACAGGGCCTGGCTACTACAAAAGAGTCGTCCTTACACTTAATTAATTGCCTGGGCAGCTCCATAAACCCTGCCCCCCCAGCCCTGCTTGCATTCTGGTCCCTCCAATCCCTGCTGGAGCTGGTCCCATTCCCTCCCTGTGGAGCCCCAGTGCACTTCAGGCCTCTCAGGTTCTGGCTGTGGCTGCTTGGGCACCTCCCAGGGACCATCACCTGCCAGCACATGGCTTTTCCAAAGACACAAGAGGAAAGCAGCGCTGTTCCTGCAGCAGGGAGCGGGCTCAGCACCACCCTGGATCACATCCTTGCTTTTACAGCTCCCAGAAGGATCTGGGCAGGCTCACAGGCCAAGCAGCTGCAGTCCAGAGGCAGCTCTGCCTGTCCTCAGAAGCACTTCCCATTCCAAGAGGAGATAAGCTAATGCAGCCTCCGCAGTGAAGCAGCCTCATGATGCTTTTTGTTCTTGTACTTTTATCCGCCCAGGAAATCTCTGCTCGGAGCCAGCGTGTTCAAACAGATCCTTAAAAAAAAAACCTCTCAGTGATAACGGGGCATTTCCCCCCCCTGACTATGGCATGGAAAATGGGGGAGGATATGGGGGAGGGAGGACTGTGATATTAAAGAGAAAGGAAAAAAAAATCATCTCCTATTGTCCTGGAATGCTTTTCCACATACTGACTCCATATGGAGCAAATAACAGGGGATATTTCTGTCCCCAGACTGGCCAGAACTAACACACGTTACTGAACAGTCCTACTTCAATAACACAGCCTTCAGGACCTCCTGTTCTGCACCATTAGTACTTGCTGGCCTCTGGAAAAAATTATCCAGAACCCTTAATTATCCAGAAGCAGGCACGCCACAAACAGACTTCCAACATATTCCTTATTTACTGGTTAGCAATCCCAGTGCTTCACCGGATGCTCTAATAGGAGGGAAAAAAAAGCCAAGTGGAGGTTGCCAGAGCCCCAGCAGAGCTGGAGGAAGGAGATCTAGTGACTTCCATGTGTCTGCTGTCAAAAGGAAACAGAAGGTGAGAGCAGGAGCACAGGTACAGGAGGAGCAGGAAGAGAAGGACTGGTAACACTCACTTGTGCTGCCTGATCTGCTGTATTGAGAACCTCTTGGCTGGGTCGTATTCAAGCATCCCTGAAAAGAAGGAAAAAGAGTCCAGGTGTGATCACAGACACTCTCAGCTGAGTCGAAGCCAGGAAGCACAGAGCTCTGCCCTTCCCTCCCCCTCCCTGCCCGACAGCCATGCTGTGTCCAGTCCTGGCAGCTCCAGGCAGGATTTGCTCCACTGGCCACAGGAAACTCAGCATAAAGTCCCAATTCCACTGCTGACCTGTTCCAGTCTGTTCCTCAGCTTCCCACCAGCAAAGCAGGTACAGCCCTTCCCTCCCTCCCAAGTGCAGGGACTGAGCTTTCTCCAGCCCTTGATCACAGCTCCAAGAAAGTCTCCAAGCAAAGAACATCAAGATTTTTCATTTCAGAGGTAATTCCACTGACTCTCCTCCATGGAAGAGCCAAAGCCTCAGGCACAGCATATGTCCACCTGCTCAATGTCCCAGATGCTCTGGTCCAGTGGAATTCTATTCTGAGGTGCAGCTGGGGAGAACCAACAAAAAAACCCACCCCATCCTGCTGCCCATCCCTGTGCCCTGGCCAGCACTTGGATTTCTGGGATCATTTGCTGAGGCAGCTGGGGTGGGTGGTGAGCAGAGTGGGGAGAGGAAAAGCAGCTCATCCCTGTTCTCTCTGGGAGAGGGGGAGGTGGATTCCTT
This sequence comes from Phylloscopus trochilus trochilus, assembly GCA_016584745.2. Lineage (NCBI taxonomy): Eukaryota > Metazoa > Chordata > Aves > Passeriformes > Phylloscopidae > Phylloscopus > Phylloscopus trochilus. Next base: position 652,600 of record WQNJ02000044.1, on the reverse strand, counting down.
AAGCAGCCTCCAGGGATGCCCACTCTGCTCCACTGCCTTTCAGAAGCTTCACTCCTCAACAGAAGGGAAGGAGCCAATTTTGCCATGTTCTTCAGGAATGAGTCAATGGAACCCTGAGAGTTTCATCCAGCAGCATCCAAAATATTCTCCAGTGAAGGTTCCAGGAATATATTCACCTAATGAACACTAACAAAGCCTCGTGGCTGAACACTACAAGGAGTTTTGCTTTTACTGGATGATCCCCTGCTGGTCCTGAAGCACCTGCACTGTCAATTCTTGCACAGGTTGCACAAAGAATCAGGGTTTAGAGATGGGTTGGAAAAGGAGGAACCAATCTTCAGCAACCTCAAAAGCCTGGGCAGCAGAACTCACTGTCAAACAGGAATTCAGAAAGTCAGGACAGGAGCAACCAGTGCAGAGTGCTGGGGAGAGCCAGGACAAGGACACATTGAGGACACAGGGGTGGGGGACACATCTGAGTGGACACTTTGGGAAGTGAGGGCTGGAAAGACACATCCTAGTACATGCAGGAAGCTGCAAGGGCCTTGCAGGTGAAATCCTAGAATTCAAAGGTTCAATGAAGAGACAAATCACCACAGCACGTGTGATACCAAAAGCTGCTTCAGAACATCTTCCCTGTCAGTCTGTTCATATCACATCAGATCAGGACATGGGCAAAGAGGGGGGATAGGACAGTACAGTGGGGCAAGACTGAAGTCATTTTGCCCCCAGAACCCAAAATACACTTTGCCCTGGCAATCTGGGAAGGTTTATCTGTGCTGGTGACAGCATTAAGAGCTTTAGGCAGATGGGATCACTACTGACCCACATGACATCACACGAAGTAGGTTAAAGCAATCCAGGAAGAGCTCTCCAGGTCACAGGTCAGGTTCCTGGCTCAGGGAACTCGAGGCACTGGAGTCCTCAGAGCCCAATTCCTCAGAGTTCTGGATTGTTTGGACCGGGCTTTGAAGGTCTGTGAGGATGGAAACTCTACAACCTCCCCTCACTGCAACCTGTTCCAGAGCTCAACCCTAGCAGCAAAGGAGTTTTCTCACGTTCAGATGGAATTTCTCCTCACCTTACAGAAAAAGAAATAAGTTCAGAGGAAAAAAAAAAAAAATCCCACACCTAATTAAAGAACCTATTAATAAGATGATCAGACAGTTTCACAGCTGAGCTGCCCAAATGAGTTGGCTTATTTTTTTTTTCTTTTTAAGAAATAGGGCTGCAAAGAGCTCTCACATGAAGTTTAGGGGACAAGAGCAAGTACTGGTCAGGTTCTCTTATTAATGTAGTCAGAAACAGGGGAGTCAGGACACCACCCACTCCACCCATTGATTTATTTTAAAATCACACTTCAAGATGTTTTTGAAATTTAAGGCATTTACCAGATGAAACCGGTACAAGCAGGAGAAGAAGTTTAAGGTAAATGATTAAAAGAGGCCCAAGAGCAGCAGTCACAAACAACCACAGCACAGGGAGCTGTTGCTCTCAAGCCATTAAAAAGCCAGAAGGAAAATAATCGAGTGAAAGGAATTTTTACTTCAATGAAAAATGACCGCATTTGGGGCAACATCTGAAAGAAAACGGAAAGTGTCCTCGCTGAAAATGTACATTCATACATTCAGCTCTGAGTCACTGGTGGCAGCTCCGTGGCTCAAGTCCTGCACTGAAGAGAGTAAGACAAAACATCATGTTCTATTCACCAGGCAAGTCATCCCGGAGCGTCTGCCCACAGCAGCCGCCGCTCGCGGCCATTTAGGGTAAAGACTTCCCTGGAGTTTATCTGTGAGCAGGGATGGGCCAGGCTGTGCCAGGGAATGCTCCAGGAGGCCCAACTCCAACCTCTGCTTCCCAGTATTCCCAAAGGATTCGCTGTGCCCATGCAGGGGTGTCAGAGAATCGCTGAGTCCAAGCTGTGGCTGATCCCCAACTCGTCACCTGGAGCAGAGCACTGAGTGTCATGTGCAGGTGCTCCTTGGAGACCTCCAGGGATGGGGGCTCCAAACCTCACTGGGCAGCCCCTTCCAGTGCCTGACAACCCTTTCCATGAGGAAATTACACCTAAAATATGAAGTCCTCTCATTGAGCATTATCAGGTATTAAATTGATAAGAACAGACACCACACAGTCGTGCCCAGGCAGGGGTATCGTGTCCTCTGCAGCACATCAACAGTTTCAAAACCCTTTCAAATCACACCAAGTGACAACCCAGAAACTGGAGATCATGGATCACAACCCCCAGCCAACACACTCAGTGATCCTGGACAGGCACAGCTCCAGGGCAGAATTCCTGGAGTTCAGAACACAGGACAGTCTCACGTGTGGGACTGGAGAAACAGGAAGAAATCCAACAGCAAGGTTAACAAACTCAACCTGGACTCCACTTCAGTCTCCAACTTGGATCAACATTTAACAACCACTGTAAAAGCAGTCTGAGGCCAAGCTGTAAATGAGGCAGGACCTTCTCCCTCTCCCTGCACTCAGCTGGCTGCTCTGGCCACAAACTCCATCTGCAGGCAAATCTCAGCCTGTGATCCAGGACAGGCCTGTGGGTGGGCACAGACAGCCCTGGGGACTCCTGCCACTGCAGAATTAAAGTATCCCACTGTCACTAAGGATGATCTTCTCACTGTCCCAGCAAGGAAAGGTCATGGAAGTGAGAAAATAAACTGCTGAGGATCCAACCACCATGTCCCAGGTCACAGGGCCTGGAAATCAATCCAGATGCTGATTAATGCAGAGCTGCAGCCTCAGAGCTTCCTCTTCCAGTAAAAGTCTATTAGAACAGGAGGAAGAAAGCTGACCTTGTGCATTTTTCTGGTCCAGAAGCAAAGTGCACAGGAGTTGATAAGCCACGGGCAGATGATGCCAGAAGAACCTTAAAGCTATTTATAAACTCTTCCACTCTGACACATCTCTCCTGACTGCACACACAAAACAGCACCAGCCCTTCTTCTTTCCATCCCTGAAGAGTATAAATAAAGCTTCATCCCTGATTAGGGAGACAAAACGAGGAGCAGCATCCCAACTAATCTGGAGGATATACTGTCATGCGAGTCTCTTTACAAGCCAAATACCACTGAAGCTTTAAGTCCTCTAAACTCTGCTGTTCTGGAAAAGGGGAATGAAGATAAGAACAAGCTCAAGGGGAAGAAAAAGTAAAGACTCACTACAAAAGTAGTCAACAGAAGAACAAAAAAACCTTACAAAGTGTGTTTGTGTTTGCCTCACAGCCCGGCTGTGGGGCCTGTGGTCAGCACAACCCTGGCAGACAGAGGAAATGAGCACTTTGCTGCACTGAATTCTGCCTCACTCAAATCCAGACCAGGCGCTCTCAGCCCTGAGAGGGCTTTTAGATCCTTTCAAAGCAACACAAAGATGAGACAAAACCGCCAGAGCGACAGAGCGGAGCTGGGGGGTGTCTGTGCTGCTGACACAAACACAGCCACTGACAGTATCTGATCCACAGGCAATGGATTCAGCTCCAGCCTGCTGCAGCAGGAGCGAGCACCCACCAGGAAATGCAGATGTTCTGGAGGAAAAGCAGGAACTAAATAAAGCATCCAGGTTTGTCACCATAGCTACGTGGTGCCACCGCTGCACAGCTCAGCCCTGGGCCTCAGCAGATGCTGCAGAGCTGCTCAGGCCTCCAGAGCAGCCAGAGCTGAGGCAACCCCACCTCAAAATTCATCCCCCTCGAGGTCACCTGGCATGCCGACCACTGGAAAATATGTCTGACACCAAGCAAGGGGAGTATCAGAAGGTTTTGCCAGCTTTTGCAATGTAGCAGCTTGTACACGGCAAGATGAGGGGTGGGGGACTGTTCTCAGGTGGGAGAGAGGACAGGAAAAGGCATCCTTAGGGCTTCCCACTGCCCTGAAAGAAATGAGTGTAGCCACCTCCTCCCAGACAAGCTCCTCTCCTCACCAAACCCACTCAACTCCCACCTCTCTGGTGCACAAGCACAGAAGGGATGCAGACAGATAAACTGACAGCAGGGAGGATGCAAGAGGAGGCTCAGGCTGTAAGAGACGGGCAAAGGGCACCAGATTTAAGGCTCTTCCATGTAAAATCAGGCAGAGGGAAGAGTAGGTAATTCTGGCTCCAGATCTCATGCAGGGGTGGGAAGAGAACTAGGAGGGGAGTTATTGTGCTAATGAAGCACAAGATTTTAAGCTGTCAATATCCTCAGCACAGGAAAAGAGAAAACTGCCACGCTCCTTTTCCCTGGGGGAGGCACTAAGTGCAGCTGAGAGGCTGATCACAAACCTCCAAGGAGTTCTGCTGGATGCTTTAGGAAAACTGCTGCCGGACCAGCAGGACTGCAGGATTTGCTCCATTTGGGCAATTCCCAGCTCATTCAAAGGCAACTTTGGAGTCAGCAGCCACGAGCCAAAAGGCACACAGAGCTCAGGCCACTGTTCCCTGGGGCTGGCAGGTACAATGTGAGGCACATCAGGCCAGGAGCAGCCGGATCCCGGCTGTGCCCAGCGCCATTGGAAGCGCTGCCTTATGTAACGCCTTCGGAAAGCTGCTAGAGCTGGCTAATGCTTTTGGAAACACATGGAAATAACTGATTTCATCATTGGCACGGGGCCAGGGAAGCTAAAATAGCCTCTGAGGGGGGCTGCGGGGGTCTGGCAGCTCCCTGGTGCCGAGGGGCCGGGGGAGCCCCGGCGGCGGCAGCGGAAGAACTCGGACTGACAGCACCACCTGCCGCCGGCATGGCCGGCACCGAGCCAGGAGCCAGAGCCCTGCTCCGAGCCTGCAGCAGTGTCCCTGCACCGAGCCAGGAGCCAGAGCCCTGCTCCGAGCCTGCAGCAGTGTCCCTGCACCGACCCAGGAGCCAGAGCCCTGCTGTGAGCCTGCAGCAGTGTAGGAGCCAGAGCCCTGCTCCGAGCCTGCAGCAGTGTCCCTGCACCGAACCAGGAGCCAGAGCCTGCTCCGAGCCTGCAGCAGTGTCCCTGCACAGAGCCAGGAGCCAGAGCCCTGCTCTGAGCCTGGAAAAGCGTCCCTGCACAGAGCCAGGAGCCAGAGCCCTGCTCCGAGCCTGGAAAAGTGTCCCTGCACAGAGCCAGGAGCCAGAGCCTGCTCCAAGCCTGAAGCTGTATCCCTGCACCAAATCCATGTCCCTGCACTGAGCCTGGAGCCAGGTTCCTGCACTGAGCCTGGAGCACCAAGCCTGTGTCCCTGCTCTGAGCCCCTGTCCCTGCACCGAGCCCAGAGCTGTGTCTCTGGCCCAAGCCCATGTCCCTGCTCCAAGCCTGGAGCTGTGTGTCCCTGCACCAGGAGCCCGGGGCCTGCAGAGCTGACACGCTGCCAGCTGGGAGGCACTCAGTGCCCCTCAGCAACCCCACAGAGCATTAGGACCAGGAAAATCAATGTGAAACAAGACAAATATCCCACATTTGGGGGCTGATTCCTCACAAAGAGCTGAAGAGAAAGGAGAGGATGAGCCCGTGCTGAGGCTGGGGAGCGTGGCTACACCCAGCTGTTCTGCTGCTGAGGAGGCACTGGGAACGCTGGTCAGGCTCTCCCACAGGCTGGAATCAAATCCCAGCTCTTGCCAAAGGGGCTCACCTGGCTGCCTGCTGTGCACAGCACAACTGCTGCCCTGCCTGACCACTCAGCTTCCACAGGTAGAGACTGCTCAGCACTAAGCCTCAAACTGCTGAAACGCTAAGCCTCAAACACTGAAAATAAGTGACAGCAAGAAAAAAAACAACTCAACAAAAAAACAACAAAACCCCCCAAAACTCTCTCCCCAGAAAGTGACACTTCTGGTCCTATCCCAGCCTTGCTGTTAAACTGGGCACCTGTCACTGCTCCACTATCCTGCAGCTCTGAATTTGGGGGGGAAGGAGACAAATGGGACTGAGACAAGTAAGTTCAGAGCAGAGGTTGATGAGGAGGGATGGCAGACGCCAAGTACTCAGCGTGTGACATTAGGGATAGCCTGGACACAGCATCTGAGTACACTCACTACCCAAATCTGCATCAATGCTCTTATGCCATTTTAAATTTAACCTCTTGTGGGCTTTGTCTGTAGATGTAAGCTTCTCAGAGCACAGGAAACAATGCAAGAACCAACTCTATACAGCAGTAGTTGTGAGCTGTGCAGGGGGTTAGTGGATCCCAGGAAAATACCAGTGCTGAAGATCTGCCAGAGTCCTGTAAGGCTGTCAGTATAACCCCCCTGACTCACAGGATCCCATGCACTGTGCAAGCTGAGGAGTTGTTGCATCTATAAATGTCACCCTTTTGGAACCAGCTGGGAAGACTCACCTCTCAGTAAGTCTGAGAGTGGAGGACCACAATCCTCTGGAATTGTGTAGTCGCCTTTCCCGATGTTTTCAAATAATTTATAGATATTATCCCCTTCAAAAGGGTACAGACCCGTTGTGATGTTGTATCTGTGAAGGCAGAAGGAGAAGCAGGATGAGAAGCAGCACACAGGTACTCAGTTCTTACCTGACTATGTAAGCCAAAAGCAGCCAAGAGGAAACCAAAAGAGGACTATTTGGCAGTATGTGCAAAACCTCTTTAAGCTTAGCCTGCCTTCATCACAGCTTTTCATTCACAGGGGTCAAAACCACCAGGACATCTCCCTGACAGTCTGGGACAGCAAAAACTTAAAAATAAATACTGGAGATGCTTGTGGTTTCTGTTACTGCCCTGGCTGTGCCTCTGGGGGCTGAGCAACAGCTGCAGAGTCACTCGTGGAGGGCAAAGATCCCCTTGTGCACAATTACAGGTACTTTGGGGAGCATAAACCCACCCAGAGGAGCAAGCAGCACCCCCCTCTCAGCTCCCCCGACCACACAAGAGCGGTGATGGCAGAGCTGGGCCATCAGGACCGAGCTATCTGAGGGTTTCCTGGGGGCTCCTGGGCACTCACAGCGTCACCCCCGCAGACCAGATGTCGACTTTAAAGCCTGAAAAGGTGTCAAGGCCATTGGCAATTTCTGGGGGCTGGAATGCTGGCGACCCTTGGCTCGTCCTGCACGTGTCGTCCTCCGCAAACGGATGCAATGCCTGTGGCAGGAGAGACCAAACAGGGTCAGGCTTGCAAGGAAAAACCAACTGGGGCTCTTGGAAAAGTTCCACCTGGGAAACAAAAGGGGGAAACTCCTCGACTGAACATCTACAGGTGATGAGATCGTGCCACCACAGCAGCCACAGTGACAAGTTTTGCACCTCTCCTATTTAAGACAGTCTCCATATAAAAAGAAGGGTAAAGTTATCCCCAGGGTAAGAAAAGAAGGGTAAAGTAGCTTATCCCCATTTCCCCCCACTTTTGGGCTCATCCAAGATTGACATCTTCCTTCTCTGTGCTTCCTGAGCAGAGGTTTCATGCTGTTACCAAAAGAAGTGCTTTGCCAATTGCAATAAATATTCAGAGTCACTTAGAGCACTCTGCAAGTGCAACAGAACAAAAGCCTAAATGCACAATAAATCAATGACACCACAGAGGTGACCTCAATCTAGAATGTCCCATTCTGACTTTGCTGTGCTTCTCACGTACCTCTGCTACGCCTAAATCGGATATTTTTAGTGTCCCATTGGTTGTTAGCAGGAGGTTCCCCGGTTTTATATCCTTGTGGACAATCCCTTGGCTGTGCAAGTATTCTAAGCCATCTATAAGCTGACAAAAGTACCTGCAGAGAGAGGCAGAGGGGAAAAAAATCAAATACTTTTAGCCAGCAGAAAGGAGCTTTTTGTTGTGGTCAGAGACTCTGGGCCATCGTTGTAACCCACACACAGCCCGGCAGTTGTAGAGGCAAGTGTTTCATCTCATAATAACCAGAAATAAAATTAATGTGCCTGGATTTCACTTAGGCTGTCTGCAATCTCAGGAATCTCTTAAAATAAAATTAAAATACGACCATAAAATTGTGTAGTTGCCACAGATTTGCTGCTCTGCCCTGATTTGATCCTGACAGTGTTTTTGTATCTATTCCCAGAATTCTCAGGTTTCTTTCCCCAAGGAGCAAAAGGGGCTCCAGCTTATCCCAGCTACCAGATCCTGCTGGACATTGCCAATCCCTAATCCATCCCAAGGCCTTTAAAGTCTTTTCTGATGCTCAACTGTGGCTTGACCTCCATTTAGGCAGGAGATTCCCCCCTCACACCCCTTGGCAAGGCAGGAGCACAGGGATGGGGCGGGGGGAGCACATCAGGAAGTAAAACAAAAATAACAGAAAAGTCAAAAGAAGGATAGTTTTCCTCCCAGAATCCCAGGGCAATCCCTGCTGGCCACTTCAAGAGCTTTTCACTTTTTTTGCAAGGTTGTAAAATATGAAATTATTGCATGAAGCCAGGTTTGCTTTCAAAGGCAGCCTGAGCAGAGCAGAACGTGCTCTCCACTCAAGAGAACACAGTGGGGAGAGGAACAGAACTTACCCGTGAGCCTGAAACACTGGAAACCTCTTTTCTGGGACACTGTCCAGCATTTCCTGCATCCCACACACACAGTACTCCATCACCATATACGTGAGGGCAGAGTTAAGGAAGCTCCAGGGTTAACATTCATTCAGAGTTAAACATTCCTCAGATGGGCAGCAGCCCCATCCCAGAGGGCACGGCTGCACTCCCCAAGTACTGAGGAATATTCCTCCAGCTCCCACAGGACAGGAAAGCACCTGCAGGAAAATCCTTCTGCCAAAGGAGCACCTGCAGCTCCGTGATCAGACCTGGAATAGGATGGGAACTCCACAGAAAACAAGCTGGAGATCTCACAGGCGTGACAGAGAACAGGGAAACACCCTGAAGTGGGCACAGCAAGTTGGGAGCTCCCTGGCAGAAGAGCTGTGCCCATTCCCCCAGTGCCCTGGGTGTTCTGCACCTGAGATGGCAGTGAGCTCCCACCACCTTCCCCAAAGTCGGTTATTCCTCATTCCCTGTCCCAAACAACCCAGCTGTGTGCTCTGTGAAACAGCTGCTGCTTATCCCCAGCTCCACAGGAGTATTCCAGTAGCAGGGAAAAGGATCCTTGGAGAGTTGGGAAGCTTTTTGAAACCACATGGATAAAAACAGTTACAACAGAATGCCAAGAGCTGGTGGCACTGTGCAGCATTTGTTCCCTTGCAGCATATTCCAGTTTTTATCTCTGTAAGCTTTAATGCTGGGGCCAAACAATGGCAATCAGACTGCCTGACGCTGTAATTGCCTGTTTGCTCCTCTCCCTGGGCTTTTGAAGGCAAAAGTCTGGCTTGGAGGGGCCTGGGAGAACAGACCTTGGGACACTGGGGAGTGTCCTGACAGAGCAGAGGCTGCCAGGGCTCCCCTGCAATCCCAAGCATGGCCAGTTACTCCTCCTGGCAGGTGCCTTCTTAACCTAAGCCCAAAATAAAATTACTTTTGCCTCAAGAAATCACATGAGGTAGAAGAGGCAGAAGGGGAATTCCTGCCCTGTGTGAGGTTTAGGCTGAAGATTCTGCTGCCCCTCTGCAGCAGGTTCCATTTAGCAGCTCCAAACACTGAAAGCTCATTAAATTCCTGCTCCATTCCCCATGAGCTGCAGTGCAGAGAGACCCTAAAATACTCTAAATATACCCTAAACAAGATTTTACGATGGGCATGAAGACACTAAACCAATCACAGTAAATCAATAAAAGCAAGAACAGAAGAAAGAGCTCCCAAAATTCATTCCTACCCTTTCTTACTCTGGAAAAAAAATAAAAAAATCTGTGAACTACTTCTATCAGAGCGATGTGAAACTCTCCCACTGCCAAGAGAATAACAGGGATGGGAGATAATCCAGACCAGCTCCCAGGGAGCAAAGAGGCTCAAGGACAGCCTGACTGGGTGTCATTAACAGCCAGGCTGCTCCTCATCCCTCCCTGGCCACTGATCCACTTCAGGTTGATCAACCAGATTAGAGAACAGACTCCCAGGCTGGAGCAGATCTGTTACAGACACCCCAAGCTCTCAGTTCTCCTCCTCAAGGGGTTCTGCTCCCACACTCAGCTGTACACACTGCTAACAGGATCCCTGGGATGCTGCTCACGGAACTGGGTTCATTTTCTGCCTGGATGAGCTCCCCATTCACCATCAGCTCTGCACTCCCAGCCACAGCAAACAGCCCTTTAATACTAAAAGTCGTTGATATTTTTAATCCAGTTACCACAGCTCTCCCGTTCCCACAGAAAATCACTGAAGGTTTTTATTAGGTGAGTTGCTCAAACACTGTCTTAACCTGAAGGGAGCCTACAAAAAGATGGAGAGGGATATGGATATTTTTTTCCACAAGAGCACACAGTGACAGGACAAGGGGAAATTGCTTCACACTGACAGAGAGGGGGGTTAGATGGGAGACTAGGAAAAAAAAAATCTTCCCTGTAAGGATGGTGAGGCCCTGGCAGAGGTTACCCTGAGAAGCTGTGGCTGCCTCTGGATCCCTGGAAGTGTCCAAGGCCAGGATGGACAGAGCCTGGAGCAAGATGGAATAGTGGAAGGTGTCCCTGCCCAGGGCAGGGGGTGGAATGGGATGAGCCTGAATGTCCTTTTAACCCAAGCCATTCTGTGACTCTGTGACAAACAGCTCAAGCCTGCAGTGCACTTCCACCAGCAACAGAACACTCAGGTGGGAACAGAATCCTGCCTTCCACAGCTCCAATTTCCAATCCCACAATGCTTGGTCTGGAAATGAGGATTTTTTTTTTTTTAATCAGCAAGGGGGAAGTTGACATCTCCCCCTAAACCCCAACTCTGCCTCCTGCAAGGAACCAACACAGCCCTGTGCATGACTGAGGGCTGCCCCAGGAAACAGTCTCTTTTCTGCTGGATCCATTCTGAAACCTGCTCCCCATGTGGCTGCTCAAGGGTTGCTCTGTCACAGCTGAGGACATGCAGCACAGGCAGTGCCAGCCAGGAGCTGGGGAAGGCTTTGAACAAAACCATGGATGAATTCCTGCTCCCAGTTCCAGTGAAAACAAATTCCCTCAGCCAGAATCAGCACAGGGAGGAACAAACTTTGTGAGAGTGTAGGAGCAGATAAAGATAAAAACAACCAAGTCAATCTGTCCTTGCAAGGGAAAAGCACTGAAAACCAACTCTGGACCAGCACTGCTTAGAAAGTCCAGCAAGGAGCATCCTTGGAGAGATCTCAGCTCCCAGTGATGGTTTTGGGTTGTCATCACCTGGTACCAACACACGATGTCTCTCTCGGGCTCCTTTTCCCCACGCTGCCTCCTCCCTTCTACCTAATTAAACAGGATCTCTCTATCAGTAATTGACTCACGGTCCCCTCGCTCTGTCAGGCCACAGCACAAGCAGAAGTTGTCACACTGCTTTATCCTAATGATCTGGTGGCAGAGTGTTTGATCTAATTAACGCACACAATTAAATTACTCCTTTTCTGGAGTACTGTAATAAGAAGACGGTAGTTAGAAAACACTGGCAAAAATAAAAGCATCCATTTGTAACACGTGCTACAAGGGATCAGCTCCAGGAACTTCCACACTGGTTCCAGGCAAAGTGCTGTCAGTGTGGCAGAGTCACACAAAATCCAGCAAAGTGAGGATAAAATTGCCTTGATCAATGTCTGTGTGAATTTGTGTTTGTGTGGAAAGTCCGCCAGGTGGGCAGGATGGTTAATAGCACTGAAAGCAATCTAGCTGCAAAAATTTCAGCTGAAGAAACATCCAAAAGGGCCTTCCCAAAAGCAGAACTACAGCAGGGAGCAGTGGGAGTTCAAACCTGAACAACAGCACTGTGCAAAAGGATATATTTTCTGCTTCTCCTCGTTGTACAACACATCTACCAGCTGGATGACGTTTTTGTGCCGTAATCGCCGCAGGAGCTGGATTTCCCTGCAGGAAGAGACAAGGAAAAAGTTATGTTTAAAAAGCTTATTCTCAACTCCATTTCTTTCAAAATTTCACCCAAACTTAACCTGACTGAATGGCTCAGAGACCTGAACTGAATCCTGTGTTTATGGGGAATAAATAAGGTAAAATAGTGAGGAGCCACCTTCTCTTGGCTCGGGGAACAGCCCCTTGAGTGTCACCTTCTGTCAGCTGCTCTGATCTTTGTCTCCAGGGATTTTGTACCTGCCCCAAACCACAGTTTAGTCTCTTTTGCATTAAACTCATCCTGCAAAATCCCACTGGATGCCAGCTGTGGGGAAACAGGCAGAGCAGGACAGTCAGGTCAGGGTGGTTCTGCTGGTGCCTGGCAGTGCAGGTCCTGCTTTTTCACTTTGTTCTGCTGCTGCTCCATCCTGGGCTGTGCTGAGCTCCCAAATTCTCCTTCCCAGCTCCCTTTCAGAGTGATGTGGTGAGTGCTTTAAGCAGTGTGGTCACACTTCATCAGCTCAGCCTCTGGGAAGCAGCATTACAAGGAATTCTGAGCACAGCTTTGGAAGTGAAAGCCCCTGCCCAGAGACAGCTCAGAGCCCCTCACGGGCACAATTAGCAGCTCCAGTAATGATCTGGGGCCAGCACAAAGGCTGAGCAACAACCAGGAACTGCTCTTTGGAAAGGCTTCTCCAATGCAGGAGTGCAAGGAGAATCCTTACTGATCTTTTAAGGATGCCTGAGCAGTATGAATTATTTCACTACCAAAGTCAAGGCCAGAGATTCCTTTCTCAGCTCTGGATTTACAAGAAGCCACTGAGAGCTGAGCAGAGACCCAGGATACCACAGCAAAGCTCCCAAGTGTTCTGTGGACACAGCAGACAAGTCTAATTATAGGAATGACCAAAGGGCTGAAGTGGATTAAATTAGCACAGGAACTGCAGCCAGTGCCAGAGTGGGGCTGAGGAGATCTGCAGCATGGAGGGAGAGAGCTGAGGGCTCCAACCAGGGCTGCCAGAGTGGAGCAAACACACTCAAACACAACTGCTTTAAGGCCCAAATGTTAGGAACACATTTAAAATCCTGATCCCAACAGTTCATTCCCTGTAATGCAGCTCGGAAGCACAAACACTAATTCCTCCCACCTTTAACAGACTAATAAATATCTCATATTTCTGTAATGATTCCCCCCCCCGCCAAAGGAGGACTTTGCGAACCAATCCGAAATGCCAGGGCAGTGCCCCCACCCCTGGGGCAGAGGCCAAGCCACCCTTTTCCCAGAGGAAAGATTACTTCTATTTTTAGCCCCTCTTTTGCTCTGGAATGCCTGAGGAGCAGGGACAGCCAGCCCAGTCACCTCCCATCCCGTTTCGCTTTGCAAACCCCTCGAATAGTGGAACATAGATCTCACTTCCTCAGGATAGGCCTAAATTTGCATTTTTTTCTTCCAAAACTAACAACAAAACCCCACCACAGCCCACTGCAAGTGTGTGACCAGACAGACTGCCAGAGGGCAAGGCCTGCTTCCAAGTACAACCCCCTTGGAGGGAGACAAGGAGGGAAAAGACCTTCTAACTCGAGCTCTGTCAGATCCATTAAGCTCATCCTGGTAGATTAAGTCTTATCCCCTGCAAGGTACCTGCCCTGGTAAATAAAAGGTGGTGTTGTTGCTCAGAACTGTAAATAGCAAAGCTGCCCCCTTGTTTCATGTGCTACACCATTTTGGAAGATGCCAAAGGCAGCCTGGAAAGCAGACTCTCCTTCCTGGACATCTCCACTGTGAGATCCAGCATTCTTCCTACAGTTTGTTCCCAGCCATTCCTGCCTAAACAAAACGCAGCAACACAGCCAAAAGATTAATTCCCTTCCTTTGGTTCACAAGGTTCTTCCCACAACATCCTGAGAGCTTAGGAAGTGCAGCACCTGCTCCAGGACTGTGTGAGCCCAAGGCCTGGAAGTGCCAGGAAGATCTCTGTGTCTCTTTTTCTCTTTCCTAGTCCCAAGGGTTCATCCACATCCTATTCCTGCAGGGAAGTCTGGCATTCCAAGCTCTGTATCCATCACAACCTGTGCTCTTCCATGGAGTACAGGTCCCAGCATTTCACCTCTCAAGCCAAGCAAACATTGAGCTCAGCAGAGAAAGTCCTTGAGCCAGGCAGCTCCATAGGGAATTCGTGTCTGGGGAGACGGGATCAGTTCATTCCCTGCTGAGCCCACACCTCCAGAGCTTCCAGCAAGTCCTTCCCCAGCAGAGCTGCCCCTGTTTGGAGGTTCCAGCTTGGAAGTTGCAGACTCCAGGAATGAACTGTCACAGCACAGCCCCATAACCCAGGTTAACCTCCGAGGAATTCCAAGGAGCACAAATTCCAACCTGAGCAATTGCCGAGGTGGTAAGTACAGCACAGGGCACTTGGGATCCCACAGAGCCCCAAACACTTAATTAACGTGTCAGGCTATTAGCACACGGCATTATTAAACCTCTGCTGCTGCAGCCACAGGCTGTCAGGTTTTCCTGCTTCTTTTTGGCAATCCCACTAAAGTAGGTTTTTTTTTTTTGCAGGGATGAGATCCAGCAGTGTCTGCCTGACTGAGCCACCTCCACCTGCTCTAAAGAGAAATTAAGATTCTCCCAATAGATTTAAGGAAACTGTGTCTTAAAAGTTTAAGCCCTCAACAGGACTCAGAGAGCCCTTCAGGGCTCATTTTCCTGGGGCAGAAGTGGAGTATTTCGGGGTAGAGAAAAATAATTCGATTTGATCTAAGTCCCAAACACATTTTAGTTGTAATTTCTGGGACTCCAGAACACCAGGAGACAGAGCTGGGGATGGGATGAGGCTGTGGCCTGGGATATCAGCAAGGAGTGACCCAAGGATGGCATTAACATCCTATTTCCAGCCCAACATCTCCAGGCGCCCAAGGCCCAGCTCAGACCTGTATGATCCTCCACAGCTCATTACTACACTCTTGTTACTCCCTGTGTGTTACTGCCTGTGGAATTACCTAAGGGCCACAGTCTAGGAACTGTTTTCCAGGGAATTGGAATGACACACTGTCAGCACAGCTCTGAGGGGGCAGAGGCAGGAGCCCACCACAGTAACTCAATCACCTCTGCCCAACAACCCAAACCTCACGTGCAGCTTTTCCCTGTGTGATAGGAAACACTGGAAACCACTTCAGTGATCAGATTCCAAGAAAGAAAGCAAAACCTGACGGTGTAATCCAGCCCACAAACTGATTTCCTGCTGTTCTGTGCACAGGAGCAGTTTTTTGGCATAAACTCCTCAGAGCTGCTCCAACACAGCTGCCCAAAGTGAGATTCCAGTGCAGTCTGGCCATGTTGATTTAAAACACTGTCAGTGTCCTGCCCAGCCCTACCTGGAGACCCCACAGCACTTTGTTCCTCCCACAGTGACCACTCAGACACCTGGGTTTGGTCACATATCTCCACATTCAGAGCAGACACAGCTTTCACTCCCTCTCACAGCAGTGCTGAAGGGTTCTGATAAGCTCAGAGAACCAGGGGACCACAAAATACAAGAGTTTGCCTTAAAATTCCCCACTGAAGCAGCAGATAAAGCACATGGATTGGTGGGCAGAGGGAAAAGGATGAGGGAACAGAAATAGGAACTTGAACTAAAGTAAGCCCCTGGGTACAAGGCCAAGTCCTAAAATCTGCCTCGGTGTTTTGGAGCAGGTGGGGCTGAGCCAGAAAACGTCCACAGAAAACCCCTTTTAATAACTCCTTTAATGACCCATCTGATACTCACAGTCCCACTCTGGGCATGAATAAAACTCGCATGGAGTTCACCTCAGGACGCAGGAGCATTCCCATGGCTCTGAGAGCAGGGAACTCTCCTGATGTGGGCAAGCTCTTTTTACCTAATTTACATTAAAAGCTTCCCTAAGGAGGAAACGATCTCCACGTTCCCCAGTGGCAGCTCTGGATGTGCCCGTGGAGGGACCCAGGGACGGGGCACTCAGCCTCCACCAGAAAAACAAGAAACATTTTATTACACATTAACCAAGTTGGCTGTATCCTGAACCTGAGCCAGGAAAGGAGAGACAGGGAGGTCCCAGCCTTGGGATGTGACTATTCCACAGCCAAGGCTGTCAGGAAAGGTTGGAAGGCAAAGTGAGAGAGGTCCCTGACAGCAGTGCTGGGACAGGATGTGAAATATCTCACTGCTAAACTGGGAAATCAAACTGAGGGACAGACACAGGACCCTGCAGGTCAGGGCTCACCCGCAACAGAACACCACAAGAGTCTCCTCGACCTCTCAGAGTTCTCCCTCCCAGCCTAGATAAAGCCTCCTGGGTTGTTTGGGCTGCAGAGGCTCCTGCACGGCTGATAAGCAGCTCCTGGCAGGCTGGGACACAGCTGCTGCGAGGTCCAGGGAAGGGAAAGTTCCCACACCAGCCCCACGGATCCAGCTTCTCCTGGGCTTCACTTCCATGAGGGCTTTGTGCCCTGAGTAACCAGGTGTGTCTGAGGCACAGAGAGTCGACAACCCTTGGCCCCATTTTACAGCCACAGAAATCGGCTGGGGAGAGCCTTGAGTTACCTCCCAAGGACCTCAGAAATGAAGCCAAGGAAAAAAAAAATCAAAACTTCCTGTGCCCATAGAGTGCCTCATATATTGGATCCTGTTCCAGGCACCTTCCACATGGGTGGGAGAAGGAATTGCCACCACAGAGAGCTCCAGGGCCTTTGGAACACACCAGCAATAACCCCAACTGTGAGGACACCAGGTGTGCTTGTGTCCCCTCACCTTTCCCAGCCAGCAGCACCTGGGCAAGGTGAGCCCTTCCAGAGGAACTGCTTTAAGAAACACTATTTTATCCATTAAATGGCACCAAAGTGCTATACTCCAGACTGCCCCAGTCCTTGGGAACCTGTCCCTTCCCTGTGCCCAGCCTCACCCAGAGCGCTGGCTGCTGTTCAGAGGGAAGAGATTCCTAAATACCTGTGGATTAGGAAGCACTTCCACAGCAGAGCCACGCTGCCAGCTAAAACAACAAGGACCAAACTCACCCCCCACCTCAGCTCCCAGAACTCTTTACTCACTTCTTCACGTTGGCCTCCCCGTTGGGGATCCGGCGCAGCTTCTTCTTCTTCAGGATCTTCACAGCTCTCCTGCACAGGGTCTCTGAGTCCAGCATCTCCTTGACTTTGCCATAGGAGCCCTCTCCCAGCAGGTCTCCCATGAGGTACTTGCCGATGAGCTTGGCCCGTTTGCGCCGGGGCTGGTAAATGACCTCGGTGGAGTCGATGCGGTGGATGAACGTGTCCATCCCCACCGACATCAGCTCGCTCTCCGCAAACATTCCCAGCTGCTGGGGCTCCGGCAGATCCATCCTGGATTAAGTTCCTTAACCTGTTTTGTTTTTTTTTTTTTTTTTTTTTTTCCTTAAGCGCTCAGGGCTTTAATCCTGTTTGTTAGTTTCCAACACTCCCTTTTACTCCTTCTCGGAAAAAAAAATATCCAGAAGATTGTACAAACATGAAGAAGAAGAAGAATAAAAAAAAAAAAAAACAAACCCAACAACAACCAAAAAAAGAAGAACAAAAAAAAAGAAAAAAAAGAAAACCAAATCTAAGAGCTGCTTCCAGGTCAGTTGGATGCCAAAAGATCCCGGCCTGGCTCCAGAATGTCTTTGAAAAAGAACATAAACCTGTGACGGGACACACTCAGTTTGGGACTCGCTTTGCTTCCGACCCGGTCCCGCTGCCGGGGGGGCTCTTCCCAGTCAATTGGCCTTGACTGGGCCCAGTTTGATCCTGCAGAGTTAGGTCATCTCCGGGCCGTCAGGCCACCCCGTGGAACCAGAGCAGCTCCCAGTCCCTCTCGTGACTTTCCATCCCTAGGAGCTCATGATTCCCAGCCGGGGTGGGAAGGTGTGCTCCCGCCGCCCTCCCGGGAGCACGGGCCACAGCGTGGGGCGGGGGGGTTCAGCCGTTGGGGAGCTGGAAGCAAGTTTCCTTAAAGGAGTTTTCTGAAACAATTCTCGCGTCTTCGCTTTCGCCTACAAAAGTTTGAGGCCTTCGGTGCCTACCGAGAGCTCCCGGGGGCATCCTTCATCCACCGGGATTCCGCCTGGCACATGATGTGTCACCACCTCTGCTCCGGGTGTCAGCGGTGCAGGACAACACAACCCAGCCCGGCCCCGCCGACCCCGGGGGGGGGTCAGGGGGACCCTGTGCCCGGTGCCCCAGCACCCGGGTGCTCCCGGGGGGTCGGGGGGAGCTTCTGCCCGGTGCCCGGCCCCTCACGGAGAGGGGTCAGGGATGCCCACCTGGCCCGGACGGTCCCTCCCGCACCTCCCACAGGTGTCACCGGGGCAGGGAGGACACAGCGGTGGGGCAGGGAGGGGTGACAAGGGTCAGGACACTTTTAGTGCGACAAAATCAGCGTCAGAGCCGGGACGGGATGGACTCCGGGAGGTGGTTCGGTGACCTCCGGGCCCTTCCCGGTCCGGGCCGGGTCCTTCCCCGCAGGCAACTCCGGCCGCTCCCGCCGGCCCGAACGGTGAACTGGGGGAGGGGGGCGGGCGGCCGAGTCCCCCCTCCCCGCCGCCGGCCGGGGGAGCCGGGCCGGGCCCCGGCGCCGCGCTCCGCCCCGCCGAGCCGCCGCCTCCCGCGTCCCCCCAAGTTCAGGGGCCGCCCCTCGGTCGCTGCCCCCCCGGCGCTCTCCCGGCCCCGGCCCCGTTCCTTGTCCCGGTCGCGCCGCCCCGTTACCGCCCGCCCCGCCGCGCGCGCGCCGCCGCCGCCGCTGCCGCCATCTTGTCCCCGCCCGCCCCCGCCGTTCCGTCCCCCCCCCGCTCCGCGCCTCGCGCCGCCCCGGCGCGCTCCCCCATTGGCCGCGCTGTCGGCTCCGTCCCCGAGCGCCCGAACGCTGATTGGCTGCGACTGCACCACGTCGGGTTTCGGTTGGTTCGTTACAAGCAACCCACCTACCTACTTCGACCGCCGGCGGGGCCATATGATAGATTAAGTGAGCTGTCCGTCACCTCTAGAGGAGGGGTTTGAAGTGAAAGTCAGATGTGATAGGTAGTGAGAAATGTCCATCACCAACGGGGGCGGGGCTAGTGCTAGCAGCGCGCTCCGATAGGCTTTGAGAGCTGTCCGTCACCGCTCGGAGGCGGGGCGGTGGGAGGTGAAGAGCGAAGGGCAAAGGGCACGCGGGTGTCATGGAAACGGGGCCCGGTCCAGAGCCGGCGCTGCCCCGCGGCCGTCACGGTGCGGCCGCCGCCGCGTTGCAGCCGCTTCGGGTTTGGGGTGAACCCGCTCCCCCCGCGGTGTCCCCCAGCCCGCGCGCTTCCTCTCGGTTCCGGCTGCGCCTCATCCCGTCCTGCCCGGCGTGGCTGTGTAAGTCCAGCCAAGCAGTTGCGAGGGCATCCCCAAAATAACGGGGCATCCCCAAAATAACGGCGCCCGGCCCCAGCGCCCCGGCCAGACCGCGGCACGGCTTGAGGGACCCGGCTCCTCCCGGTGCCGCCTCCCCCTCTCACAGCCCTGGCCACGGCAGAGACGCTTCTCCTGCGGGGATCATCAGGGTTGGGCTGCACTGCTCTCCCTGCAGTTACCAGGGTCTCCTCCCGGTTTCACCGGACACCGGACCCCCTGCCCAGCCCGGAGGGTTGCGGTACGACAGCTCCAGCCTGTGCCGTGCCTGCTCCTCCCCGGGAACACCGGGAAGCGGTGCTGGCACATCGGGTTTGTGCAGTGCCAGCTGAGAGGACCCACGATGCCCCTGCAGCCACCTCCAGCCCCGCTGTGCCGGAGGGTCAAAGCCTTTGGCAAAGGAGATGGAGCCAGACTCGGCTGGGGTTGCAACGTAGAGCACCAGCTCTGAGAGCAGAGCAGTTATTTTGAGGCAGGGCAGGACAAATCCATAAATTCTTCCTTTCCACGAGAGCTGCTGGCACTGCACGGATCCCAAAGCCCAGGTGGGAGAGCCCTGAGCCCGTTTCTGGGGGCCTGAGCGAGGTCAGAGCCCCCTGGGTCCACAAAGGGTCAGAGCACAGCGACACTCCAGGGCTGGTTTGATCAAGGACTTTGAGCCTTTGAAGGGTCGGGAGGAGGTTCCAAGGGCTCCGAAGAGGGGCTGCAGAGGAGGGGGCCGCCCTGCCGAGCCCTCCACCCCCGCTAGCACCGCCTTTCCCTCCTCCCTCAACGGCTTCTGTCACGACAGCGCCTGGTGATTTAGTTCAGTCTTGGCACCGGGTCCAAAGTGCTGAAACCCATCCCCCAAATTCTGGTAAGTGCTGTGCATCCCCTTGCCGAGGTGTTCCCAGCAGTGGGAGGGCAGGATCGGCTGGAGGAGCTCTGCACTCTGCACCCTGCCCATCCCACTCCCTGTTCCTGCTTCCTCTTCCACCAGGGTGGCAGAACAATCCCCCGGAAAGGCAAAATCCCACTCAACCATCCAGGAATTGGCCACTGCAGCAGGGCAAAGAGGCTCACACGTGGTGTCCCCAGGAATGCCCCAGCACTGTCCCCCATGGGGGCTGTGGGTGCGTCAGGCAATGCCAGAAGCTCTTGGGCTTTTCCCAAATATTTGCACCAGCATTGTCCCCTCCAGTGGGGAGCTCACAAGCCAGGGAAACCGGCTGAGACCTGCCAAGCTCCTGGCACACGGGGCACTGCAGGAGCACAGCCCCCTCACCCTGCACAGCCCCACAGCCTGCCTGAGGGGGCACAGAAGGGTCTGTCTGGACACGGGATGGTTTTGTGAGACCCTGGTACCTCAGCACGGCCCCTGCCAGGCCCCCATCCCTGCCCCCTGCACAGCCCCAGCTCAGCACTGCCTGCATGGGGCAGGGGCTGTGCCCTGACTGCCTCTTCCCGCAGCTCCGGGGGCACAGGGCCAGCTGGCAGCAGGGCTCCACACCCCTCACCCCACGGAAAGTCAGGGGATTTCCAGGCTCTGGGAAAAAAAAAAAAAAAACCAGGAACTGGCAGCAGGGGACAGCAGCCAGGCGCACCCTGATGTGGAGCTGCTCTGCAGTGGAGCCCCAAAACTCCTGTCTTTGCCCTCATTTCCTGAGGCTGGGTGTCTCACAGGGACCAGCTGCCTGGGAAGGGCTGTTCCTGGAGAAGCCAGGCTTTTTCCCAGGCACATTGCTCCTGTTCAGGGGCAAACAGACCAGGACACAACTCGGCCATGTCCCCACACCTCCCACCAGTGCAGGCACAGGACAGCCCTCGTGCTCCCAGCCCAGCCCAGCATCACTTCTGCTTCACCCCTGTCTTGGGGCTTCCTGTGTGAATTGGAATCTGGGCTGGGATGGGAGGAGGAGGAGATCCTGGTAAGGGAAATCTGGGTTTGGTGGTTCTGGGAGGAGGCTGGTTTGGTGCTGGATGGATCTCTGTGTGTTCTCCCACAGTATTTATTAATTTGTATTTGTGTAACACCAAATAAAGAGCTGGGGGGATTTAAAAGAAGAATCCCTGTACGAAGGATATGTGGGAAAGTGTGACAGGATTGCCTTGATTAATTACTGTGTACAAATGAAGCCTGGGAGTGGCAGGATTAGCAGGGGGAGAAAGGGACTGAACCCCACACGGCTGTTACAGATCTTCCTGGTTCCCCTTTTGCCTCTGGCACAAACCCAGTATTCCCAAGGACTCGGTGTTAATGTGGTTCCCATCTGCCAGCACTTCCCTTCTTGGGGATAAATTGGTTCCCTATGGCTGCTGCTGTGCTGGTGGAAAAACAGACCCATCCAGGAGGCTTTTGTGAGATCCTTCAGGATTTTGTTCCTATCCTGGGACTGCAAAGGTGGCATGACTCCAATGCAAACAATGGGAAATTAAAAATATTAAAAGGCCAGTATGGCGAAAACGAATGAGGAGCCCAGGGTGGCCAGAGCAGATCATTCTCCAGCCCTGTGATTAATTCCTACAGCAGGACTCATGGCATGGCAGTGGGCAGAATCCTTGGAAGCTGCTCAGGGTTTCAGTGTTTCCAGCTCTCCTGTGTTCTCTGTAGCCTGAGCTGCTGCTCCGGTCCTGCAGGGAGTAAAAGTGAGGAATTTCCTTTTGAGAGGAAAAGGACTGGACAGATTCCACTCAGGCTGCGGGCAGGTGCTGACGGCATGCGCAGCCAAGGCTGGTCCAGGACTTTGCTTTGCCTCCCATTTCCATCTCATCCCATCCTGGGATGGATGGATGGATGGATGGATGGATGGATGGATGGATGGATGTGGGATTCTGGATCCACACCGGTGCAAAGGCTGCGGGAACGGAGACGGGTGTGGGGCAGGACCCGCCGCCCCAGGGCCAGCGCCCGCTCCTGAACGGGGGCGAGGGGCCGGTCGGGGGAGAGGCGGCCCTGGAGGCTCCCTCTGCCCCGGGGGTTCCTTCGGCCCCGGGCCTTTGCCGGTCTCCGGGAGCCGCGGGCCTCGCTGCCCGTTCATCACCCGGGGCCGCACTGGCGGCTCCCAGCGAGACCGGGTTCCGAGCCCTGCCTCTCCTGCTGCCCGCTCCGCGGCATGGCCCGGTTACCCCGGGCCCGGTTCTCCCGTTCCCCGCTGCCCCGGGCCCGGCTTTCCCGTTCCCCGCTGCTCACTCCCGGTTCTCCCGTTCCCGCTGTCCCAGGCCCGGTTCTCCCGTTCCCCGCTGCCCACTCCCGGTTCTCCCGTTCCCGCTGTCCCCACTCCCGGTTCTCCCGTTCCCCGCTGCCCACTCCCGGTTCTCCTGTTCCCGCTGCTCCGTGCCCGGTTCTCCCGTCCCCGCTGCCCACTCTCGGCTCTCCCGTTCCCGCTGCCCACTCTCGGCTCTCCCGTTCCCGCTGCCCCGTGCCCGGTTCTCCGTTCCCGCTGCCCACTCCCGGCTCTCTCCCGTTCCCGCTGCCCACTCCCGGCTCTCTCCCGTTCCCGCTGCCCACTCTCGGCTCTCCCGTTCCCGCTGCCCCGTGCCCGGTTCTCCGTTCCCGCTGCCCACTCCCGGCTCTCTCCCGTTCCCGTTGCCCACTCCCGGCTCTCTCCCGTTCCCCGCTGCCCACTCCCGGTTCTCCCGTTCCCGCTGCCCACTCCCGGCTCTCTCCCGTTCCCGCTGCCCCGTGCCCGGTTCTCCGGTCCCGCTGCCCACTCCCGGCTCTCTCCCGTTCCCGCTGCCCACTCCCGGCTCTCTCCCGTTCCCGGTGCCCACTCCCGGTTCTCCCGTTCCCGCTGCCCACTCCCGGCTCTCTCCCGTTCCCGCTGCCCACTCCCGGCTCTCTCCCGGTTGCCGCCGCCCCTTTCCCCGGAAGCTCTGTGGCCCTTCCAAACATGGCGGACCCGGAAGCGGCGCCAGGCGGCGGCGGCCGCCGGGCGGGAGCCTGAGCCCCGGAGCCCCCGGGACCCCCGGCACCCCGCGACCCCCGGACACAGGTAAGGGCCGCCCGCTCGCTCCCCCCGGGGCCCGCGGCTTCCTCCCCCTCGGCCCGATCCCTCCGCGGGCGGGGGCCGCGGGCCCGCTCGGGCCGGGCTGAGGGGTTCGGTGAGGACGGGACTGTCCCGGGGGTTGCGGGACTGTCGGTGCCGCGGCGAGTCCGGGGGTTGCGGGGCTCGGGCCGGGCCCGGAGCAGCCTGTGGAGACGGCAGTGCCGGCCCCGCTGCCCCCGCGCGTTAGTCGCCCGTGTCTCCCACGCGTGTCTGTCCCGCGCGTGGAGCGGGGCCGGGGGGCTCGGCGGGCACCGCTCGGGGCTGTGCCGGCACCGGCAGCCGTGTCTGCATCGGAGAGAGCCGGAGATACCGCGGAGCCTCTGTAACCGCGATCCCAGCATAGCCCAGACCCCTCCAGCCCTGTCCGAGCCGGGTCCGGACAGGGAATTGCCACAGCCAGCGAACCCTGACTCCCTCTTCAGCTGCTTTTCCACGGAGCGCTGTGAAATCTGCACAGTGAACACAGAATCATGGAATGGTTTGGGTTGGAAGGACCTCAAAGCTCATTCAGTTCCACTCCCTGCCACGGGCAGGGACACTTTCCACTGTCCCAGGCTGCTCCAAGCCCCGTCCAGCCTGGCTTGCGACATTGCCAGGGATCCAGGGGCCGCCTGTGCCAGAGCCTCACCATCCTTACAGGGAAGGATTTCCTAATATCTGATGCAAACTTCCTCTCTGTCAGTGTGGAGCCATGAATCAATCCATCATGCACCGAGCTCCTGCTGTGGTGCAGCCCGTACTGGCCCAATTCAGAGCAACGTGGAACCAGTGCTGTCAGACCCCTAACTGGGCTGGTACCGGGGGCTTCACCTCATTAAATACCAGTGCCAGGTCTAAAACTCCTCAGAGTAAATTGTGGCTGTGGCTCCCCCTTAGCAGGCTCAATTTACAGTGAGAATGAGATGGGGCTGGGCAGGGCAGGTCCTGCAGGTTCAGCACTGGCATCCCAAAGCTGGGATCCAAACCCCCAGAGCGTTTGCTGGTCCATGCACTGGCCCTGGGGTGAGTCTGGAGGGCAGGAGGGTGTTGCCTGTGGTTGGCTGTGCCTCTCAGGGGCTGTTCCTGCTGCACATCATCCTCGTGTCATCGGAGCGTTGAGCTCCTCCTGAGCCACGAGGGAATGGCTGAACCAAGAGCAGCTGGTGGTGGGAATGTCTAAGTGGAAAATGATGTGCTAATACTCTTGCTAGTGGGTTGGGAGTGCTGTGTGTCCCGTGCAGCACTGCCAGGTTTTGCAGAGCTCCATAAAGCTGCCAGCTGGAGCCTTTGGAAGCCTGAGCTCTGTTATCTCTGCCGAAAACTCTTTACTTGATTGGAGTCTGTTTGCTGGATGTTTACACCTTCATTTTCCTAAAATAAGCCTGTACCTGTCTCATTCGAACGTTGCTGGGAAGTCTCTGCACATGAGCAAACAGCCCTGTGACTTGTCACCATGAGAGTCTGGAACCTTCAGGGGTCCTTCAGGAAAGCCTTCCAGGCCTAATTGGGAGGTTTGTACTCTCCTGAGACATCTTTCTTTTCAAAACTTAAAACTCTGAAATCTTTTTTGGTTACACCGTCGAGGTCTGCACGAGTGTGGGCGTGATCAAGGTGAGCACACGCCTCTCACGGAGCAGGTGCACGCTGAGTCTGCCTTAAGGCTGCCCTGATCCGTAGGGAAGTTGGCTTTGATGTCCTGAAGTGGTTTTTCCACCGTGAGTGGCTGCGTGTGAAACAGAACGTTGGGACCTGCCCAGGTCCAGAGGGTTTCTCCCAAATGTCTCTTGGGAGAGAAACTGGGGGAAAAGCGTAAAAAATTTGGGATTTGCGTTGTCTTGGCTTCTGACCTTGAGTAGCCAAGTTCTTTGTGGAAGGGGAGCAGCCCCAGTGCTCCCAGTGCCCTGCTCAGGCTCTGCCCCGTGCTGGGGAGTGTCCAAACACCTGTTTTTGGGAATATTCCATGCACCCAGTGCCTAAGCCAGTGCCTCAGCCCTTGCTCTGCCTTGCAGGGATGTGTTTGTGGTTTGGGAACGTTGGTGCTGGATCTGTGAGGGTGATGCTGGGTGGATTTACACGGGACCCTGCTGAGTTCTTTGGCAGAGCGTGGGTAGTGTCTGGGGAGGCATTTTTGCCCTGTCCAGAAATAGTCCTGTGTGTTCTCCCAGGTGGAAAAGCAGGGACAGGTGGAATCTACCTGTGGGGGTATTTTCTCCTAAAGGGGACTTTTCCCTCCAAAAAGCTGCATTTGATTGGTTTTCCCTTGTATGGCCTGAGTGTCAGTCGAGGAGCAGCAAGCACTGCTTCAAGGATAAAGGTCTTCTTTTTCCCTGTAGAAACTCTGCTGTCCTTGGAGGGCAGGTTTATTCTTTTGCCTGCACTGCCACAGCTCTTGCAAGAATCTCTGGAATGATCCAGATTTTTCTTCCCTTTCTTTACATACTAACTCCCACAGGTGGCATGGATTGTTCCACGCTCTGCATTGACTTGTGGTGTCCAGGTGATGCCAGGATTTGCCCTGGAGCCCAGCAGTGCTGTGCCCAGCTCCAGGGCTGCAATGCTTGTGTCCCAGGAGCCTTTTCCATGCTCAAAGCATTCAGGAGATCAGGGTGGCTCAAAATGCTGGCTCAGGATGCCCTGGAGCGATTCCGCTTTCATCACCCGTAATACGTATTTTCTGCTCTGGTGTTCTCCTTTGCGTTGGTGACGGGACTGAGTCCTATTCCCATCTGCATGTTTGGTCTAAACTTCCCAAAAATACATCAAGGAGAAGCATGAAAGAGGAACTTGAAGGTGCCTGGGTGCTTAAGATGTAAAACTGGCTGTTCAGAGTTCCGTAGTGTTGAGTTCCCATTTCTCCGGGGCTGTTACATCCTGACTGTGTCCTGCAGAATTCCCTCCAGTGGGTGCCCCTGCTGGGGGCTCAGGAGTGGCTGGAGCAGGGTGGGGACACTTTGGGGCTCCTCCTCAGCTCTGTGGGGGTGGGCAGGGTGAGGGGAACTGATCCCTGAGCGGGAGGAAGAGCAGGATCACATTCCCAAGGTGTTTTTGTTGTTCCCAGCCCGTGGTAATTCATGATCGGCAGGTTTAGCTCTGGCTGCTCCAGGCATGTCTGTGGGTTCTTGGCTGTCTTCCTTTAACGGAGGCAATTTAAAATACACCAACAAAGGCTGAAACACAACAGGAGGAAGTGCTGGCTGCATTTACTGGGTTGTTTTCACCTCTCCTGATCTCAGTTAGCAGTGATCCGAGCCCTCACTCCCGGCTCTGTCCATCCTGGTCACAGCACAGCAGTTCTTTGTGTGTTCCCAATTGGAATTTTCCTCCTGGAGCGCTGGTCTGAGAAATGCCTAAAAAGCTCAAGCTGTTAAAAGCTGAAAGTTGTGCTCTGTAACCTCTAGACATGATGAATTCCAGAGGAATTCCAGGCTGGAGCTGCCCCTTAGTCCGTGTGCTGACAGCAAACCTTTAAGGCAAACTGGAATATTGAAACCACTCTGGAGCTCAGTGATAGGATGGAATCACTCAGGGACTTCGTCATCCTGTGCAGAGAGCTGCTTTCACTTTCAAACCTGAGCTGCCTGGCCAGGAAGGAAAATGTCTGGTGGGATTTTTAGCGTCGTGCCCTCCCTCCGGACCTGGGGGATCGCTGCTCTTCCATAGCGCTGCTGCAAGAAAACGTGACTGAAGTGCTTGAAGTTGGGAACAGTCTCTGTGTGCTGCTGCTGCTGCTGCTGCTGCGGGCTGGGTTTTCCTCTCCCAGCCCTCTCCCAACACGAGTGCTGGGACCAGGAGCCTCGTCTCGGAGGATTTGCCATAACAGTGGAAGCTGCTGCTTGCTCGGAGTATGTTTGGTAAGGGGAGCGGTGGAAGAACACTTAAAAAACATTTGCTGCAGCGGTTCCCTGGCGTGTGTGTGTGGGCCTCTGTGTTATCAGTGTTTGCTGTCACAGCAGCAGGATGGGATGTGGAAGTGGAAGCACTTTGGAACTTTGCTGATTTTTATGGTTTTTCCGTGCTGTGGCTGCCTGGAGGATGGCGGGATAGGCACAAACTGAGGGCTGTTCCCACTTCTCTGTTCTCATGCCGGGTGTTGTTCTGCTGTCCTCAGGCTCACACAGGTCTCTGACTCTGGATTTAGTGAGTTTTTTATTTAGTTTTTCCTTGGAATTCGGGAATTTAAGCTGGACAGCAGCCCCTGGCACTGGAGTGTGAGCTCAGAGTGAGAGCTGGGCCACGCTCCACGTTCACACCAGGAGCCTGTTTTGCAGCACCAAGATTTGGCAGGTGCAGCTTGGGTTTTGGGGTATCCAGCACATGCTGGTGCTGTTCTCCTGGGGTAAGGAGTTCCCTCAGCATCCTCCAGGATTGAGGCATGGCTGGAATGGTGCCAGCTGTAGAGTGGTCTCTTGGTGCCTCTTTCCCCCCCCGTTCTTAATGCTTGAATGTATTTTGCACTTGCACTACAGCCCCCCCACAAACCAAGGCCCAGAGTGTTCCAGCTTTCTTGCTAAGTAGTTTTCCTTCGTTTTGCCAGTGGGGTGTGATCTGTTGAACAGTTTTCCTAGGGAACTGGTGTTGCTTTAGAGGCAGCCTCTCCTCTGCAGGGTCCACCAGCGAGATCTGGTGGTGTGAGACACGAGCTAATGCAGGGCAGGCATGGAGGGATACTGATATTGATTTTACCCTCCCTAAGTTCCTTTGGATATGTAAGTAAAGCTGTATATTTGCTATGGCTCTTACGGGAATCACTGCTGCTGATTTCCTCTCAACAGCTGTTGCAAGTAGGGGAAGATAAAAAAAGAAAAGCAGCAGAACCCCTGAAGTCTGTCTGGAGGAAGAGTCTCACAGGGTTTTATAGACACCGGAGCAGTTGGTGACATCGACCCTGAGATCAGCAAATCTCAGCTCTGCTTGAGTACAGCTGAATAGGAGCTGAAGGGAATCTTTACAAAATAGAAGAGGGAGACCTCTCCTTACCAAAAAAAACCCCAAAACCCAAACAATCCCTTTGGGAGCTCTACACAGCATTCCATAGGTGGGGTGTGAATGTTGAACTCTGCTTTTTGCACAGAAGGTCCTTGGCACGTGAGGGCTTTGCCTGTGACTCCAGCACAGGATTGGGGGTCCTGGCTGGGGGGTCCTGGCTGGGGGGTCCTGGCTGGTCCCTGTGGGCCCTGCAGCCCCCACACGAGCCCTGCCCAGAGGGCACTGCTGGCACAGCTGTGGCACCAAGGGAAGGCAGAAAGAGTCACTTTAATTTCACTTTCCATTGCAAATGCAGCGGTCATTTTGTCCACCGCAAGTCGCTTTTCTTTTTAAAGGGCCTCGGAGTCAGAAATGGCTTTTTAAAAATATTCCTTGTAGCAAACAGTGTCTCCTGAATGATCAGAGGTGGCTCTTTGAAATTACAGCTGTGCTCTGTAGGTGTTGTGTGTGGCTGGATTGCTCCATCCAAAGGTTTTGGCCACTTCGATTTACTCAGCTTTTGGGGAGGGTCAGGGAAGGCAGGAAGGGGCAAAGAAAGATTCAGTGGAAGTGAAGACATCACAGATGCTTTTCTCTGCTCTTCTGGTTGTATAGGTTGCTTTCACATCTCTTTTTTTTATTATTATTTTAATCCATTAAATCCAGTTGGAAATTGGTTTCCTGTGGGATTATGGAGAATTTAGAAGAAAATTAATCAGTTTGGAGGTTTTGACTGAGAAGCTGCACTGGGGGCAGGGTGTTACTGTGGGGTTAATCCTATCAGGACAATGCTCCTGCATTGGATGTTCTTTTGCTGGCAAAAGGAAAAGTGCCAGAAGCTGATAAATTCAGGAATTTGTGGCATTATTATATTAATTTTAAATGAGTAACAAGGTATTTTGGAGTTTGACTGGTGTGGGAAAGGTCATGGTGCACAGAAACATCTGCCTTGGAACTGGGGAGACCCCCGTGTGCCACCGGGTGGGAGATGAGGGTTCACTGCTGGCTCAGCAGTGTCCCACCTCCAGAGGATATTTTCAGGAAAACAGACAGTTTGGAGGAGTTGATGACCATGAGTTTACACACGAGTGCAGAGTCTTCTTGTACATTAGATAAGCAAATTCCTCAGGCTGAGCCCAGCTGTGTGAGCAGTGACCCAGGTGATCTTAGGGACCAGTGGGGCTCCTGCGGTGTGAAACTCAGGAGAGGCCTGTTCCAGTTCCAGCCTGGGTGAATTCCAGGTGTGGTGGTAATGGAGAGCTCTGTTTCCCATAAAACCCTCTCTTTTCTGAAGAGGCAGCAGCATTTCACAGGCTGGTGGCTGTTTGCTCATCTCTCAGCTATGTTTAAGCTTACAAGTGTTGTTTTTTCTTTTTCCCCCACCTCCCCTTTCACAAAACCTAAACGTGCCTTTCTTTCCCAGCCCAGGACATGGTGCAGGGTGAAGAGCACAGATAAAAGACGCTCCCAGCACTCACTCCACAGCCTGTCCCACCCTCCTGAGGACTCCATGAGGCAGGACACGGGCTGATGCCCTCAGCTCACCCCACCATGGATGGGGGGAACAGCTTCCCACAGCACCAGCAGCCGGGCGATGCCGTCTGCGGCATCCCCGGCCTCCGCTCCCAGCTCGCCGTGCCAGACGTGGAGGTGAGGCCCTGCAGATGCTGGGGAGGGGGAGGCTGTGCCCAGGAAGGGTCTGGGCAGAGCAGTCTGGCCTGATAGATCCTGGGAGTCCTGGTCCGTGTTTACAGCAGCGATTTCCAGACTTCCCAGGCAGCTTTGCAAGGGGTGTGCAGGATTGAGGGGTTGAGGTTGAAGTGAGGAGGGAAAAGCAGGGCTGTGATTAAAACAAAGCCTCTCTGAAAGCTGCTGGGTGCCAGCTCCTTAAGGAAGGACTGAAGAGACGGAGGGAATCTGTCCAGGATTGCAGACCTTGTAGCTACCCCAGCATGTCTCTACCAGACGTGTGAATCTGTGCCCGGGTCCAGCTGTCCTTGTTTCCAGAGCAGCAGAGATAAATAAGTTGTATTTGTCCTGATAGAGCTGCTAAAACCAGACCAGGTCCCTGATGCGTTTGTCCAACAGGGCAAAAAGCAAAGCCTGTCCCAAAATAGCTGACATGTTCCTGGAGTTTTCTCTTTCTGTTTCAAACTCTGGAATGTGTCACATGCAGGGACATAGAGGTTCAAGCGAGGCCCAAGTTCCTGTTGCTTCAAGTACAAGGTTTCATTGCTTTGGGCACACAGAAAACAGATTAAAGGCTGCTGTGGAGCTGAGTAAGGAGATACTGTGTTCTCTCTCTGATTTTATTGGTATGAGCTGAGCTAAGAGTTTCCCGTTAATTGGAGACTGTTCAGGGAAGTGGGGAGACAAAAGGCACAAAAGGACATTTTTGGCCATGACCTCTGCCAGCCGATTTCAAATTATTGGGTTGGTGCTGACATCCCACAGAGACTGAATCATAGAATCATGGAATTGCTGAGGAAAAGACCTTCAAGGTCATCAAGTTCAACCTGTGACTGATCCCCACCTTGGACCACACCAGAGCATTGAGAGCCACGTCCAGTCCTTCCTTGGACACCTCCAGGGATGGGGACTCCACCACCTCCCCGAGCAGTCCCTGCCAATGCCTGACCACCCATTCCACAAAGAAATTCCTCCTGATTCAGTCCA
Organism: Phylloscopus trochilus trochilus; assembly: GCA_016584745.2. Classification (NCBI taxonomy): domain Eukaryota; kingdom Metazoa; phylum Chordata; class Aves; order Passeriformes; family Phylloscopidae; genus Phylloscopus; species Phylloscopus trochilus. The sequence continues at coordinate 621,749 of WQNJ02000044.1, read as the reverse complement.
AACTGAGCATCACTTAGCACAGTTTGATACCATTTCCTCTTGTCCCTTCAGAGTGTCCTGTCAAAGGGCTGGGGAAGGGGACTGACCCTGGTGAGTGACCATCTGGGGACAGTGGTAGGGAAGTAGGTTCCAAAGCTGAGACTGGAGTCCTGCTTGAGAGATGAGGAGCCACCTCTGCCTCTGGGAAGCACTGAGGGAATGAAGCCATGGGCCTGCCCTTGGATCTGCAGCCCCAGGTAACAGTTCCAGGCCTCTGCTGCTCTAACTGTTGTGCTTTCTGCTTGCAGAGTTCCATGATGGCCACCGACTCGTGGAGTAGCTGCTACCAAGTCTCTTTCCCAACCTCGTCTTTTCTAAGTGAAAACCAGTGAGTGCTGTTCTCCTTTGTCTAATCCCCTCTGCTCTTGCACACCCCGTGATTCAACTGTTTCTTTACTCCTTTCCATGTTTACTTTATTTCGTGATCTGATGGGGAAATAATTGCATCACTCGCTGATCTTGTGGCATTTCAGACACTGCTGCAGCTTGGAAACAGCAGCAAACAGCTTTTTGTTTTCAAAAATAAGAAAAAAAACCTTTGTTTTCTGGTAAACCTGGAGGCTGCAGTTAGGGAGGAGCAGCCTTGGTTTAGCCTGGATTTGTAACACTAATGGAATTCTTAACAGATCTGACTGAGCAAAGATTGGGCAGTCTCTAGCTTTGCACAGATGTGGAGGAAGGGGTTACCTGTACCAGATATCAGATTTGGGGTGAAGTTAAAATCCTTTTCCATGTCACTGGAAGTGACTGATACTAACAGCCATGTCATGCCTGTGCTGAAAAATATTGTTTTCCATTTTCCTTCTTGACAATGAACCTTCATCCGGGATCACAAGGTGGGATATCACAAATGTTTGGACAACATGAAGTGGCCTTGTGCCATCACTGAGTGACTTGGGTGGGGACTCTGGTGGGGCAGGGGGTTTGGAGGCTGATCCATGGCTTCTTTGGTCTCTGTGAATCCAGGGAGTGGCACGGATACGCAGGATGCTTTCTTTATCTAGGTCAGAGGTGGGAGGAAGGAGAATTGAAAGAAGCAGAATTTGACATCCTGAGCTAACAACTGTGTTCCAAGTGCCTGGAATTAAACTGGGGATTTAATGTAGCCTCCCTTCTAAAGGGATTTTGGTATCTTCATGAAGGGATCCTTCCCTGTGTGGGTGTGAGTTGCAGGCAGGTGGGAGCAGTGAGGATCAGCCCCTCTGTCAGGGGGATGAGGGGACTCGTGTCCCTGTGTTGGTTCTGCTGCCCTGGTGGCCCCGGTCCCCTCTGGCCACAGCAGGGCTGGATGGGCAGGGCAGTTCCCCAGGAGAGGGTACCAGAAGCTGCCTCACAGGTGCTGAGGGAGCTGGGCTGTGCCAGCTCCTCCCCACAGGAGAACAGGAGACTTCTCAGATCCATTCAAGCCCTTTGCTCTCAGCCAGCCTGGCTGATTGGAAGGGGCTGTGCTTTTTGAGCAGGATTCCTGTAAATTACACGTTGTGAATCCTCCGGAGAGCTATAACAGAATTTCTGTTTTGCTGCATTGAACCACAAGATTAGATTGTGTTTATCTATTGCGTTGGGGTCTTTTTTTTTTTTTCTTTTTTTTTTTTTTTTCTCTCTTGACCATTTGTTCTGGTTTTGCCCCTCACTCTCTTCCTGCTCGGTGCTGCTCGTGTCAGCGCTGCCGGGAACATCACAGCCTGATCCTGCAAGGACATGCCTGTGTCTGACACAAACCTGGACTTGCTGCCTTTGCTTGAGTTACTTCTGGAAATGGGGCCCATTGTTGTAATGATTTGCTAGGGAATGATTTAGCCAAGGCTGCACCTTTAGCTTCCTGTTCTTCATAGAGCTGTAAAAATCACCTTTCAGGTGAGATTTTCCGTATCTGCATTTCATGTTAAAAAAAAAAAAAAAGTCTGTGCTTTTTGTATTTGAAAATGGCACTGACTCTGTTTTAGGTGGATTTAGAGTGAGGGGGTCACAGGTAGGAATCCTGAAAGGAATGGAAATATTGAAAAGTGGGATTTTAAAGGCAGTTGTAATTGTAGCCCATGCTGTAACACGGAAAAATGCAGCTGGCGTTAGAGGTGGTGCACGTTTTTCTTCAGAATCCTTGCAGAGAAATCTCATTTGCAAGTGGCTGTGTTTGGACAGGGCTTATTCTCATAGCAACACCTTTATCCTGAAGCAGGTTTTTCCTGTTTCCTTTCAGGACTTTGCTTTCATGCTAGGGAATTTCTTTAGAAGACCCCAAACGTGGCCTCTTGGGTTCAGATTTTTCTTAACCTGACAAATGTCAACAGCGTATTAAACCTGCCTGAAAGAACCAAGGAGGTTCAGGGCTCTGAAGAGCAAGGTCAACTCTTTTCTGAGGGAATTATTCCTGCAGAGCTCAGCTTCCCTTGCTGCTGGAGGTTCAGCACATTCCTGGCTGGGGGGGGAACTGGGGCAGCCCAGTTGTGCTTTTGGATGAGATGCCACACAGCTGCAGCAAAGCTTTGTCCCCAGTTTCCAAAACACACCATCCCTTTTTTTGCTGTTTTTATGCCCTTTCCCACCTCTGCTGAAATAGTAAAGCAGGCTCTGAAAAACACGGATTGGTGTCTGATGAGGAAGGAAAGTGCTGGGCTGGTGCTGAGGCAGCCCGTGGCCTCTCAGCTCTCCCTGATCTTCCACTGGCTTGAGATGTGAAGTTTGTGTCTCTGAGTGGAGGACAGAGGACGGAGCCTGGCCAAAATGCACATGGGAGGTCTCAGAGAAGTGGCACTTGGGCCCACAAGGACTTTGGATGCATGGGGTCACAGATGAGCAGCTGGAATGCAGCGGAATTGCAATGGAGCATTCCTTTTTGGGCAGCTGGGGTGATTAAACCAGCATAAATTTCCTTTCTGGAACGGTTTTTGGTTGTCCAGTGAACCACTTCAGCCTCTGAGGGAAGCTGCTGACCCAGAGTAGCTTCCATGGAGCAGTTTGCCAGGAGCTAAGCCCTGGAGAGGCTGAGCAGTTGGGGCCAGGGCAGTTTGCTGTGGGCTGTGTTCACACCTTGGCTGTGACAGGTCACTGACCTGATTATTCCACTTAAAGCATTTTTGTCCTAGTTTAATTCAAGCAAAATTGTCAATGGCTCTGTACCAGCCCTGAAAATGAGGGGGAACAGCTTTGAATTCTGACTCAAGGGAAGGTAAAGCCCAGCTCCAAAGGTACTGAAAGGATTTGGGGGCTTTCCAAGGAGTATCTCGGAACGGTGCCCGGAGCTGCTGTGGGCTCTCCCTGCAAACTGCAGGAACCAAGTGCATCTCACATGGACAGATTGAAAGACCAAGATTAAGGGTAACAAAATACCAACCAGAGCTGGTCATTCCACAGCAGGCCAGGGAGGTTGGAGCTCTCTTGATCATCTTCTCGTTACCTTGACTGACCCTTGTCCAGGCCACAAAGTGCCAGGGAAACAGGAGGGGGTGTTCACTTTTCCAGTAAAAATAGTTTTCCTATTCCTTGGTTAGTTCCTTGACGCTGGCCAAGCTGTGTCCTCGTGTGAGAGACGGCGAGACCACAACAGCCTCGACTTGAAAGCCTTTGAAACCAGCCTTTTCCTGTGTGGAAATACATTCATTCCCAGAATTGATGCCCAGATTTTAATTTTCTTGGATGGATTAGGAGAAACGGACAGTCAGGGCTGTCCTGTGGGAGCTAGGATGTGCAGGTGTGTTCACGCAGGGTCTCAGGTGTCTCTGCAACAGGTGAAGCCGTGGCAGCACAGAAAAGAAGGGGAAAAAGGAAAGGAGGAAGGAGCTGTTAGTTTTTCAGGATATTATCTTTAGTGATGGGAAATGAGCAGGAAAAATGTATTTATCAGAGGAGATAACTGTGTTTGCACATAAATCCACATGTAAATGTTCACCGGGCGTGTTAACGAGCTGCTGGCCACACATGGCACCTTAATTGCTTAATAATCCTTTGGCAGCTTGGCATCCCCAGCTCCTGGGCAGGAGTTCTGTTCAAACTCTGTTTTTCCCTCCCTTAGAGCCCCGTTCAAAGTTTCCAGCCGTGGGTTCTTTGGGCCCTGGGGAGAATGTCCAGCTCCCCGCAGGAGGAAGCCAGTCCAGCCAGGGTGGATGTCCCGAGGCTGTCGGTGGCAGCTGCCCAAGCAGGAGCACAGCCCCTTACGGGAAAGGATTACCAAGCACATTCCTTGCTCCTGCAGGAGAGGGAAAGGGCTTGTTCAGACCAGGAGGTGGCGTGGAGCAGAGGCCAGCGGCTGCTCCTGGGCAGGAGGAAGGAAATTGGCTGCTCTGGTGCAGTTTTTTGCCTCTGGCTGCTCAGAGGAAGCAGATGTTGGGCACAGGGACCAGGAGGAAGCTGGCATGGCCCTGCCCAGGAGGAACAGGCAGGATCTTTGTTTTGTTCCCTTGTTAGCTGAGCAGAGATCTTGCCTTTGAACTCACACCAGTCACATCCTTAGTTCCTCTCTCTGGGTAACAGTTCTGTCTGTGTTTCCCAGTCGCCAGCCCTTCCATTCTGACCTGCCTTTGGGGTCTGTGAGCAGTGAACCCCCTGTCCAGGTGGGTTAACAGGGATGTTTCCCTGTCAGATCTGGTTTGTGGGGCAGTTTTGGGGGTTTTGTTGCCCAAACTGGCATTCAGGTGTGATGTTTCCCTGCACCTCATGTCCTTACATGGGGTGACTGGCAGGTCCACCACACCCATCACGCTGGGACGTCCCAGGGCTTCATTCTGCTTTGTCATCAGGACTGAAATACTGAGCACTGCGTTGTTATCTGTTAAATCCTTCCTGATTTACACAAATTGCCAAGAATTATATTCTTAATTCAGTGTTCTTACACTGCTGAGTTTGGGAAGTGGGATAGGACTGGTAGAGATGTTGTTTTGCCATCTCTCTTCTGGATAATATCCAATAATATCCAATAATATCCCTCTCCTGTATGTGACATCCTGAAGTTTCAGTTTCACTGCTGCCAGAGACTGAAGTGACCTGAGAAGTGCAGAGGACTGACAGGGAGTAACTGTTTCTCCCATTTCTTTACAGGCAATATTTTAACCCACCTCAGGATTTTTATATGGATTCCAACAGCAGACCACCTTTCTTGGATTCAAACTATGCAACTGTGGACCCCACTGACTTCTTTCCAAAAAATGGGGATTTTCCTCATGTAAGTGCAGAGTTCCTGATGTCTTTGGGGGAAAATGGGGCTTTGGAGTGCTGGGGGTTATTTTTCAGTGTTGCTTTACTGAGGGAATGGGAAAAGATGGGTGATAAATTTGTCCAGCCCCGCAGAGGAATTGTTTGCAATTGGGATCAGTCCTCTGGCACCAGGAATTTGAAAGGTCCATGGTTTGGTAGGAGATTCTCTGTGGTAAAACTGCTTCTATCTTTTAAAGGGGTGTTTGGCAAAAACACTGGTGGTACTGGGGGTGGTCCTGGCTCCAGGAGGAACCCAGAGTGTGAACTGAACATGCTTCAGACTCTTCAGTTATTTCCCTCCCAAAATGCTCTTGTGCTGCATGTTCTTCCTCACTGGTTACAAGTGGTGGATTCCTGAGGAGTGAATATTTAGGGATTACATCAACCCAGTGCCCAGCATTCCAAGAGAGGAGCCAGGTCAGTTTTTGCAGAACTGAAGTGTGAGAGGAAGGAACGGTGACCCCGAGTCGCTCGGCATCTCTGGGGACCCAGAGCTCCCTCACCTTGGGGATCCCTCTGGGTGAGAAGAGCTCTTTCCATGGGTGTTCAGGAGTGCTGCACTGGCTTTTGGCAGCATCTTATGGTAAGATTAGTCAGCAAAAACTGCAAGTGGTTGGTAGGGCAGAGCTGACTTTGGCATAAAGAAGGGACGGGCTATATGTCCTTTCTAGGAATTAATGCAGACATTGGTGGCTGCCTGTGTGTGTGTTAATTCCTCCTCATTGTGTTTTGTTTTTTTGGCATGGCCAAAGAAAGGTTTTGACCCTTCTTAGGACTCTGATTTCTACAGATTTGGATGAGCAGGTGCTGGGGATTTGTGCTTTTTGAGGTGGCCACTGGTGTGGTCCCCCCATCCAGCTCATGTCAGGGACCCACCTGGGCAGCCACTGGGCAGCTGCTGGTCAGGGTTTTCTGGCTGGATTAAACCAGATAAATAATTGAATCATAGGAGCATTGATCTCTGCCTCCTGCAGAATTAATTGTGGCAGGAACGAGGCAGAAAGGTGATCTCATCAACTTGTGAGACCATTTACTGGGCTGCAATGGGAAGGGGAGAGGGGTCCCTGCCATAGGTCTCACCTCCAGGTCTGGTGGGGTTTGTCTGATGGGTTCAACGGGAAAAGGGCTTAATTATTTCTTTAACTTATGTATTTTCTAGTATCTCAGTGGTCAGTCAGCTTCCTTCCCTGCTGCATCACAGAAATTGATCTCCGCCAGCTTGGAGGAGTAGAGTTTTGGAGGTTCTTTGTGAAAGGAGATGCTTTGTGTTGGCTGGGTGAGAAAAGAACAGGAGGCTGTGAGACAAAGCAGCCTCAAATGATTCCCAGAGAAAGAAATAATTCTTGTGCTGCTCTTATCCTTTGGGAGAAGAAGCTATGGATGGTGGTGAGGTGATCTTAGGTAAATGGGCTTTTGTTTGGATTCTTTCTTGTAGTGAAAGTGAGACTGCACCTATTGCAACGTGCCTGCAGGTGTTCTGTCTCCAGTATGGACACAGCAAAATGTCCTCTGAACCTAACACAGCCAAACCAGTTCCTTCACTGGGGTATTGTAGCAGCAGGTAGTGCCATGTGCTCCCAAGAGCAGCAGAGCAGCTTTATGGTGCTTTCCTGTTCCATGGTTTGTCTGTGAGCCTGTGCTCTGGTCCCTGGAGATCCCACAGGTAACAGGGCAGTGATGTGTCACCCTGTGTGTGCTGAAGCTGAGGAACAGTGGATCAGGCTTTGTTAGAGCTCTGTTTTCCAAGCTGAAGTTCTCTGCTGGAGGTGGTGACTCTGGGGGCTGGGGTGTGTCTGGATCTCCCTGGAGACAAGGACAGCTTCACCTGTTGGAGTGAAATAGCACTGGTGGAGCTGTCCCTGGAAGAGGAATTCCAGGCTCCAGTCATCCTCTAACAGCTCATTCTGCAGCATGGAGCCAGGTCAGCCTTCATGAATACTCAGCTTTGGACTTGGGAGCCCCCTGCATGGTCATTCCTGGGGCTCTCCAAGATTAGGATGCACTAAGCACTGACACAGAGTTCATGGATAAACCCCAGGGGTCTCTGAGCCACCAGGTATTGCTCATCCAGAGAAAAGCTGTTGGAGCCTGGCTCTGGTGGAGCAGCAGGCCCTGAACTGGAGATGGTGGCATCCTTTGCTGGAGCTTTTCTGAAGCTTTTCCAGCCCCTTCTTCATCAGTGTTTTCCACTTTACTGATTTCTCATTGTCCCAGATGCCAAACTGTTAACTATTAACATTTGGCTTGGAAAGCTGAAAAATGCCATCCAGGAGGGGTGGGAGCAGCTGGGTGGTTCCATCTTTCCAGATGGCTATACAGGAAAGTACCTGTCTTTTCCAAACTTTTCCTGCTGCCGTGGTAGGAGTGGCAAGGGCTGGTCCAGCAATGCCAGACAGAGCAGTGGAGCCCAAGGGGCAACGTGAGGACTCTGCTGCAGATGCTGGTAAGAGATTCCTGATCCAATCTGTGGCCCTTGGGCAGGCAAAATGGATCAGGTGCTTGTGTGAGGACTTGTGTTGCCTCCACACATGGATACAGGCTGTTCTCTTGGCTTTGCTCCCTTAGCAGAATCCAAAATTTTGAGGAGTAATGAAGAAGGATTTAAAAGGTCTAAAGAGCAACTGACTGAGGCATTTGTGTAGCAAACCCTTTCTGTTGCTGGCAGTGATTGTCCATGTGCCATAGGGTTTGGAGAGCGGGAGTTCTGGTGCTTTTTCCTCTGGCATTGGCATTTCCTCTCCTCATCCTTCCATGTTTTGTTTCAGGTGTCCTTGTCCTGCAGAGTGCAAAGGCTTTGCTGACCTGGGGGTGCTGCAAGTGGGAATTGTCACACTTTCTAATGGGCTGTGGGAGTTTCTCTGTAGCTGAACCATTCACCTTGGTGAGCGGCCACTGCGTGACCAGAGCAGCCTGATGTGAACTTGAACTTGTTTCCTCCACAGTATTCTTGGGTTTTGGCTTGCTCCTGGGTGATTCATCCTTGCCGAGCTGTTGGCATTTTTTATATAAACAAGTGGCTTGAGTGGAGGTTCAGAAAATAGTTCTGGGAGGCCACGTTGGGTCTGACAGCCTTTCTGGTCTTGGGAACTGTTGTCTTCAGCCAAAGTCTCATCCCAACCACATGGTGCCATCTCCTTATGGAAAAGTCTACGGACTGCCCACGTGTCCTTACAAATCACAGTCCTGAGAGGAGCAGGGTTTGGTTTCTGTTGCCTCCCTCCCTTCCTGCTGCCTATTCCTGCAGTCCCAGGTGCTGCTGAGTTGGGATCTGGCACTGGTGGGCAGCAGTTCTGCAAAGGCGCTGTGGCCGTGCTGGTGCTGTGTTGTGACACTGATGGTGAGAGCTGTTAATTGCCATAATAAAACATTGAGTCCAGGAGGGTTTAACTTATCCTCCGGCCTGTGCTGTCCCTGTGAGCTGTGTCTGTCCTCAGAGCCTTACAGAGTCAAAGCATCCTGCTCAAGGAGAGCATCCCTGCCATGTAATACCTGCTGTTCTTGGCCACTACAGATTTTTTCTTCAACTTCAATGCCCTGGTCAGTTTAGAATTAGTTGAAACACAGACTCTGCCTATTTCCTTCAGCTCTCTATTATCTCTGATGGCCTTTGTTGGCAGTTTTCCTTTTGCCTGACTTTGTGCGACTTGTGGCTCCAGAACAGGATTTTGCTGACTTCATGTGCCCTGAGGTGCACTGAGAAATAAACCTGGGAGGGGGAGCAGCTCCAGGGGAAGGGGAGCAGCTCCAGGTGAAGGTGGAGCTGGGGCCGTGGTGTGTGTGCAGGAGACTCTGCAGATCCTCCCTCTCCCCTCAGTGAAGCAGCTCTGCGTGTAAATGCTTCGGGAGGAACTCTGGTCCCCTTCTTAAAACGTGGGTTGTGCTTGGGCTGGAGGGAGGAGGTCAGGCCAGATGGATTTATCCTGTGGGCCAGCAGGAATTGGCTGCTCCCGGGCAGAGTCACCTTCAGTAACTCTGTAAAGATGCAGTTACAGCCTTGTTTGATCTGCTGTGCTGGATGGGGGCTCCTGACCACACATGTTAATCATAAACCAGCCCTCTCCTCACCAGCAGCCCTTGCAATCTCCTGTTAATCTTCCTTGTTAAAACAGGAGGAGAAATTAACCTGCTCTTTAAAAAAATATTCATTTTTAGAAGTGCTGCAGCGCACAGAGCTGTGGTGATTTAGGAGAAATCAATGCAGCAGTTATTAAATTATATGGAACACTTGGTTGTGGCTGAAACAAAGAGTTTCCTGGAATAAGAAACGTCCTGGAACTTCTGTTGCTGTCCTGGAGTTATGTCTACAGGGAACACAGACATTAAAATCCATTTGCAGGCAGTTACCTGGCTCTTGGCCTTGGGAGAACAAGTGGCTTTGCATGCTCCTGTCTTTGTTTCTGCACTGCAGTTTGGGGTTTGGGCTGATGTAATAACATTTTATTGCCCCTCTGGGTGAGACGCCTGACACATCCTGCAGGCCTGGAAATTGAAAGGAAAGTGAAGGCTGTGGTTATAACAACTCACTGTGCACTGGCCAAATAAATGCTTGGGGTACTCCAGTTGAGGCACCCTGAGCTGGTTCCCAGGAGGAGGGGAGGTATAATTCAGCTTTTGAGGTATCATTTGTTGTCAGTGGATTGCAGGAGCCCCCTCAAGATGCCTGTGGCCCTGGAGAAAGGGGTAAAAGAGCCTGGAGGGCTCAGATATCCCCCCCATTCCAGTCTTGATAGTTTTAATCCGTGTTGCTGCCTCACAGCAGCGATGTCCACACTGGGCAGGAGGGATGGAGATCTGCCTTCTGAGGTTCTTGGCAAGCACCATTCCTTGCCTCCTCTCTTCCCAAAGCCAACAAAAGCGGGAAAAGCCGCTCTGAAACGCTCAGTGCTCTTAGAAGTGCTGGTAATAGAATCCAGTAGTAGACCATGGGGACATGGTTGAAAATAGATGCTTTAATTCAAAGCAGGGTTGGTCTGAGTCAGGGGGTGCAGAAGGTTCCCCAGCACAGCGACTCCCTGGGCTTGGCTGGAAGGGGATTAGTCAGATGTGAGTGCTGGAATAATCCTGCTTTCCTTGTCCCCTGTCTGTCAGCACACGTATTCTTGGGGTGAACTGTGGGGAGCAGGACTGCCTCTCCCCTTGGACAGCCTGGGAACATTCCAGGTGGTGGTTCCACCGTGGTTTGTCTTCCCCGTGGTGATTACACTGCTGTGGTCTTGCAAAATCAATGCAGCAGCCCTGGGTGTCTGCGCCGTGTTCCCACTTCCTTGGGCAGCACAGGTCTCTCGTGGCTGCATTTCGCCTCGCTGACAGAAAAGGAAGAGGAAATAATCCACCTGCCCTTCCAAAGGTTGCAGGAATTGCGAGACCTCGATTGGCTCAGGCAGGATGTAGTGCTTCAGTCAAGGTCACACAGCAAGTTGCTAATTAAGACGTTACAGAAATTAATTTGGCCTCTTCACTCCACACATGTCATTAAAGCACCTGCCCCAAGGGCCAGCAGAGCTTGCCCTTTAATGCAGCAAATTCAGAGAGAAGCAGCCTTGAGAACCCTCAGCCTTTCTCCACCCCAAGCCTGCTGCCCACAGAACCCAAATTCTGTTGTTGCTGTAGTCTCTGCAGGAGGTTCTGCTGGCTCTCAGGGAAGTGCTGCTTGCAGCCTCCTCTGGGAGCTGAGATGGGTGCTGGGAACAGGGAGAGCCCAGCAGATGCTCCAGTTCCTTCTGGGAGCCCCATCTGTGACTGCAGACCCTGCCATAGCTGCAGTTGTGCCAGGGAAAAGCTGTTTTCCTTTCCCATTTGCTTATTGCAAAAAGCTCCTGGCCTGGGTGTTGAGGGTGGAATGTGGATCCTCACTGTTGATGTCTCGTTCCCTGAGGAGCCACGGTGCTGCAGAGTGTTCTGCCCTTGGAAACGAGCCCTGCTGCAGATTTTTGCCCTGTGGGTGGTTTTCCAGCCTCAGTACCTGGCGAGTTTTCCTTGGAGGGGCCCATCCTCTTTCCTCATCTGATGGCATAAAGCAGAATTCCTTCACTCAACTGTCTCCCTGGAGGGCTTTGTCTGCTCACCTCTCTCTGGCGGGCCTGCTGGGACTTCGTGCCTTCTTTCACTGCAAAGCTGTGTTTTTTTGAGAAGTGCCTGATAAAGCTGGGATTTTCCAGCTGTTCCCAGCACAGGGCCCCGAGGGGAGCTGCCTCAGCAGTGGCAGCCACAGCAGCAGCACCAAATTCTGGCTCAAACACGGAACAGGGACGAGCTGTGCTCCCTTGAAGCCGTTCTGTGGGTGCCTGGCAGGACTGGGAGCAGGGATGGAGAGACTCAGAGCAGGCAGGGCTCCTCTCCCTCCCCATTCCCAGGACCTGCACTGCTGGGTCCGTGTTCTGCTGGGTTTGCTGGGCAAACTGGAACTGACCCCGCGGGCAGAGCCCGGCTCTGGGGCTGCCACCAGCCCTGCCAGGGAAGAGCAAACAGGAGCCTCTTGCACCCAAAGCAAACATGACAGTTCCCAGGGATTTTCAGGAGGGTGGGGGAATTCTTTGGATGGTTCCTTTAATCTCCAGTGGTGTTGGAGGAGACCTTCATTAAATTTTGCATCCCTTTCAGATGTCCCTTTTTGTGCCTTTTTCTCTTCCCCACTAGAAATTTTGCTTATTTCTGTTATCAAAACTGTTAAAAAGGGAGAGCCTTGGAAAGAGGAGGCAACGGTCCCTGGGAAATAACAGCGATCAGGGGAGGAAGGGGAAGAGAATGGGCCACTCCTTTGGATTTCTAAAGGCACGATTTGGGGTGGGGCAGACACCAAAGACAAAGAGAGCACATGGCTCTTGTGGGGGGGACACCAAGGTGGGAATAATCCTCATGAGCTTTGCCATTTCCACTTCACCTGAGCCCTGAAATCGGGGAGGGAGGGGGAGAGCGGGGCAGGAGGGCAGGACCCCCAACCCCAGAGCGGGGGCTACCAGGGGGACAAATCCTGGCTTTGGGTGGCCAGGGAGGGGAGCGGAGGGAGCCCGGAGCCCTCTGGCTCTGCAGAGCCTGGCGCTGTTTACTGTGCTCTGTGGTTGGATTACACCACGTACAGTAATTCTCCTCGCACTGCCAGTAATTTCACTGACTTACCAAGCAGGCATCATTTCCTGAAAGTCAGCCCTGGACTTAGAGGAAGTAAGAGCCCTCTCGTCGTCGTGACTAAACAGTCTATGCAAATCTCCGGGCTCAGGACAGCTCTGCCGGGCCCTGAGTCTCCATTTTCCCTCCTCTGCTTGCTGAATGTTTGGTTTTTAAAGCCCCCCGATGAGCCCGGGCCGTGAATGGACCTTTCTCCACTTTCCGCTGAGCTCTCTCCCCCTGCTGCTGCCTCCCGCGCTGACAGTCCCCCGAATGCTGCTCTAAAATGTCCCAAATGCAGTTCTGGCTGAAGTTCCCGTCTCTCTACAAGGTAAAACCTCATTTTTTTTTCCTGGGTTTTTCCTCCTCCTCCTTGGAGGTGCTTTTGAACGCTCCCAGTTGCTCCCCGGGAGCCGTGCAGCGGCTGCAGAGTTTTGGGAGTGACACCTCTCCGGGATTTTTATTTTTTTTTTAATTTTTTTTTTTTTTTTTTTTTTTGTCCCGAGGATGTGATTTGTGTTTCCCTGGAACCTGCATTCCTGAACGCTATTCTGTCAGTCAGAACTCGGTCGCTGAGTGTGGAATTTGCAGGGAAGGAGCTGTCTTGAGGATTGATCTGTGTTTGTGTAGGTGTGATGGCTTCGAGGGGTTTTATTTCCAAAGTTGATGCGGGGTGCAGGACCAGAGCTAAACCCTCCACACCGCCAGTTTATTCCCTCAAATTTAGACAGACTTTGGGGTTTGGCAGCTAAAAGATTTTATAGTGATCATCTGCAGCTGCTGATTTGGTCATTCCTGAATAATAATTTGCTTAATCTGTGACTTTAGAGGTGCCAAATCTCTCTTGGCTGGAAGTGTGGCTGTGGTTTTGGGTGTGTATTTGGGTATATAGATAGGGTTTTGGGCTTTATTAAAAACCCTCTTCACTTGGGTGCTCTGCAGCGCAGTCATCCAGAGCTGCTCTGCAGACACTGTTTCCTCAGTGTCTGGATTGTGAGAAAAGAAACCATTTCTATTGATGGCTTGATGGAAAAAAAAAGTATTTTTAGGATGCTTGTTCTGTCTGTATTTAGACTTCACCTGTTCTTTCATTATTTTTAACACTTTGTTTTGACTGAGGGAGCTGAGCTGTTCCCAGGGGCTTGGAGTAAGATCAAGTGTCTGGGCTGGGGTACCCTGATTTTTTCCTGATCTTTTCTAGGGAGATAATTGTTTGATAATCTCAGTTTTGGGATAATGACAGAAGAATTGTGTGCCACAGTAGCATCAGGTCGTCCTCTGCTCTGAGACCCACCTGCAGCTCTGCCTCCAGCTCTGGGTCCTCAGCCCAGAAGAGGCCTGGACCTGCTGGGGCCAGTCCAGAGGATGCCACAGAGATGCTGAATTCCAGGAATAAGGTTTATGTGAAACACAGTTGCAGAAAAGTATCTGAAATAAAGATTCTGTCTGTCCGGACAACTTCCATCTGCTGCAGAAATTCGACTTCCAGTGAAAAAAACAGAAGTGCTGTTACTGTGGAGCCTCATGGTTCTAATATGAAAACCTTAAAAATCTGATTAATCCATCTGAAACTGGGACAGAATTACATGTTTCAAACCCCAATGCCTGAGCCTGAGCTTTTGGTTGAGGTGATCATCCTTCCTTTTCCCTGAGGTCACCAAGGCAGCTGCTCCCATTTGCAGCAGATAAACCAGTGGTGTGATTAGTCCTGGCATGGTTTGTACTGGGTCTGGTTATCCGTGGCCTTGTGTTCAACAATTACCCTGGGTTTGGTAAATGTACAGAGGTGGTGGTGGAAGTTCTTGGGGCAGGGAAGCTGGCAGGTGATTAACTTGAGCGCTCTTTAGATAATGCAATTAGTTAAGACAAATGAGAGAGTCTGGAAGTTTGTGACTAATGCCTCGTAATGCTGGTAGAGGATGGGATCACTGCATCACTTCCAGGAGGGGTATTGTCCTTCCTCTGCCTTGGAGACTGGTTTCCTCTCCCCAGTTCAGCCCATTGATGGGGCTGGAGTCTTCCCAGGGGATGCAAGGGGCTGGGTGACGTTTGCTGGAATGTCTGGGGTTGGGTCATGAGGCTTTCCCATATCCTGTTGCTATTCCAGCCCAGCCCTTGCCTATTGTTGGGACCCCGACAGCCACCCTGTGCTGTCCCACAGCCTCCCCTGTACCCCACAGGTGTGCAGATGTTTCCTCCTTCCCCAGCCTCTGTCAGAGCCCTTTGCAGGTGAACAAACCCTGCTTGGAAGTGTCTCAGCAATGGGACCGGGTGGGATCTGGGACCTGAAATAAAGATTCTGGATCTTTATTTCAGATCTGGCTCCTGCACAGGCCACTCACTCTGGCCATGGCCAGACCCCACCCAAGTGGTGTTCTGCTTTCTCAAGTGTGAAGGGGAGTCCAGAGATCCCTTAATTCCAAGGTGATAAATCCAAGTACCGTGATTTCTGGGTAATCCTAAAATAGCCACACAAATATCAGGAGCAGGAGCTGCCCAGGAAGCACCGCCCTCGCTCCCTGAGTCTTCAGGTCCACCAGTTGGTAATTGAGGAATCCAAACTCCCCACATCACACCTGCCACTGCTGGAGTGCTTCCAGCACTGCACTGATGGCCTCAGGGCACACATTGGCCAAACGAGACATCCCTGGGCAGAAGGGGAAGGGCACGTGTCCCATGGGTTAAACACTGCAAGCCCATAACTTTTGATAGCAATCGGGGAGGTCTGACCCAGCCCTTGGCCTGATCCCTTGGGAACAGCAGGGCCAGGCTCAGCTGCTCGTGGGTTTATGTCAGGCAGGGCTTTGAAGTGACTTTTAAGAGTCTTTGTCTGCCTTTCTGCCTTTACTGGAAGTGAGCAGTGACTCCTCCTGCACCAGCCCCTGGCTCTGCTGGCAGCAGCTCTGCTGGGTTCCCCTGGTGCTCTGGCTGGGCTGTGCTGACACCACTGTGAGGAACCACGGACCCACCCGTGTTGGCAGCATCTGTGGGGCCACCACGACAGAGCTGTTGGTCTGTTTGTCCTTCCCTCAGGAACACAGGCTCATCTCTGGCCAGACCTGAGTGCTGGAGTTCGGTGCTGGAAGTACGTTGCTTTTAATTAACAGCCAAGTTTTTTCTGCTTTGACAAAATTTGAAAGCGCTGTTTGGTGTGAGAGGAGGGCTGAGCTGATGGGATGGAGCTGGGGAAGGGGCAGGGTCTGTGCCACAGTGAAGAATGCAGAGCAAGAAGTGCTTGTCGGCTCTTGCTTCTTGCCACCTGAAATAGGGAAACCAGACTAGGGCTTGATGTTAGGGAGGGGATTGATGGCTCTTTCTGAGCCAAAGTCTGTGTGACTCAAACCAAGAGCATCACTGGGCTGGCACCAGATGAAACAGTTGCAAACCATCCAGTCCAGTCACCAGAAAAAAGAGCAAAGGCAGAGCCTGGTCCCTGTTGCTGAAGCACGTTCCTTGTCCAGGCTGGGGCTGGCCCTTGGGAAGAGGATTGGTAGATCTGCCTGGATTTACCTAAATTCAAATCCCTGTGACACCAGCACTCCTTCCCTGCTCCTGGCATCTTCGTGTGTGCAGAACCTGCCAGGAGGAGAGGGATGTTTCCCACAGGCTCCAGGTAGTGCCATGCTGGAAATTGCAGTGAAGTAGCCACACTGTGATCGGGTGTAACTGGGTCTCTGGGGATCCTTGCACTTGAATGAAAGCCACAAGTCCTTGGGGTCAAGCTGAAGCCTTTGCACCCCTCAGCAGCCTTTTTAAATCAAGCACAAAGTGGAGTCGAGCGATGCCTTGTTGGATGCTCCTCTCTCTCCCAGTCCATGGTGCAGGGATATGCACAGCCTGAGTCAGCCTTGGCCATGTACCCACACTCCTGGCCAAGGCTTTTCTTGCTTTTTCAAGAAACAGATTTTCAAACAGCACCACAGAGCGTGTCCTCAGTTCCAGGTTAATTTCTGGGATCTGTGGGGTGCACAGTAGTGGAGCTGCTCATTGAACAGCAAGGATTTAGAGCTTGCTGGCTGAGTGAGGAAGGAGCTCTCTGGTGTCTCATCCTGCCTCCTCCAACCACGGCCGTGCTTCTGTTCCAGGATTCTTCATACCTCGATGAGCTGTCCAACAACAACTCCCTCTTCTCGTCCACCCCGGACTCCCTCTCGGACATTGCGGATCCCAAGGACTTCCTGCCCACCGACAGCCTGACCCACGTGCCAACACTCTGGGATGTGAACACCCCACAGCAGAACCCCATCGAGGTAGGGTCTGCTCCTTTCCCATCCTCCCAGCAGACAGAAGGTACCTCAGGCTTCATCCCTTGGGGGTTTTTACCGAGGAATTAAGAAACCAACCCAGTTCCTTCGGGTGAAGTTTGAGGTGTGGCGATGTTATTCCGCTGTTACCAACTTCACTGGAGGTGGGAAGGGGTGAGGAGGTGTTCAGTCTCCTGGCAGCAGGAGGGAATCCCCTCTCAGAGGGATTCATGCACGATTCCAGAGTGCAGTGCAGGCAGTAGCTCTTTCTCCTGGCAGCTGTGGCAGGTAGGTGCATGCTGAGGAGGATCTATCCCTAAAACATTCAGCAGGTCCAGGGTGCTCGGGAGTGCTGAAGGGATGGACTCCAGGAAAACCACCCTGACATGGATCATTAACACAGCAGCACCTTTTGTTTGTTCACCAAGGCAAATAGCTCAGTAACAACGACTAAATAACTGTCTCAACTTCAGGCTTGCCATTTGTGTTTACTTTGTGAGTCCAAGTCTCTGCAAGCTTTTACATCTCAGAGTTTTCTGGGAACTCGCTGCAGTCCTTCAGCATCACCTGATTGTGGGCATTTTGGGGCATTTTCACCAGCCTTCTGCTATCTGCTCTGCCTCAGCTGGGGGACTGACACGGGCACCAACTGGCTCTGGAGGTTGTTGGAGCCACATCATCCACATCCACTGGATCTGAGTCTCAGCTCTCGCAGTGCCTGTCTGTCTGTGCCTCACATTTCCATTGTAGGTCACTCTCTTAGGAAGAATGAGGGAAAAACACCCAAAGTGGCTACCCCAGGAGGCAACTGGGTAGTCACTGCTATATTTTGAGGCCGTGCTGTGCTCAGTGTCTCAGACTGTGCTTCCCTGAGCGGTCTGCAAGCCTCAGGCCAGTTGGAACTTGTCAGTTTGAGGCAGCAGGAAGAGAGCTGAGCTATTGGAACTCAAGAAATGGCTGCAGACATCCCAGGCTTGCAAACTGGATGGTTAAAAATGCTGGAGAGCAAGTGCATCCCCCAGGACAGTGGAGCCACGTGCCACATTGCTCTGGTTCTCATATTATTGTTGGGTTTTTATGTAGAAGCCCAAATCTCTGCAGAAATGGTTCTGTGGTGGTCTCTTTCCAAAGGTGTGAACTCTGGTTGAGACATTCAATGCCTAGAAAATCCTGGAGTTCTGTGTCTGTGGAGTGCACAACAAAAACTTACTGGGAAATGCTGTTTTAATTCCAGCATGAACAAAACCAGGGAGAAATAAACGTTGTGTAAGTGTGAGACTGACTTGTGTGAGCACAGCAGGATCTCCAGCAGAGTCCCTGCCCCTGTGATGTTCCCTGTCCCTTGTGTCCCATGCTGTTCCTCACGTCCTGCCCTTGCCCCTTGTGTCCTGCTGAGCTCTTGGGCTCAGATAAGGCCAATTAACTCCTTGGAATTCCATTTATAAACGACTTCCTCTGGAAAGGAATCGCCAGCTAATTTTAAATGTTGTCTTATCTGTTTGCTGAGGCAGTTGGGGCGGGGTTGCTGCCTTTTGGGGCTGTTTTTTAACTGAGTAACATTTCCTGAGGTGGTGTCAGTGAGGTGCATTCTGGACAGGAGATTTTGGTTTCATTCTTTTGTGAAGGAGGCACCATGTACTGGAACATTGGGTGAAAGAACTGCCAGATTGACTCACCCACTGGCCTCTGCACATTGGTATCAGCAGCTTAGATAATCTTGTCCCTCCCCAGACCACCACACCATTGTAGTTTTCCATAGAATTGCAGGAATTTTGGCTTTTGAGCAGCCAGAGCAGCCACTAAGCTACAGTGGTGGAACATCAGTCATGTTGCCTCTTGATTCCTGTGATCCAGGGCATCCCTCAGCTTTGGCTGTGCAGCCAGCTCTGACCCACAGCCCGCTGCTGGGTTATCAGGAGTGTAGTTTTTCCAGAACTTTTGTCTCAGAGACCCAGGCAGAGCAGGAACATCAGTCTCTCACAGTTCTGATGCATGGGACATCCCAGGAGCCAAGCTGGATGCATCCTGGGGGACACCCACCTGTAGATCCCAGGTAGAGGAACAGCCTTGTGCTTTGTACTATTTAAAAATAAACATTCCTGGCTCACTGAGAATCCCTGGATTGAGGTTCCCAGCACTGAAGCTGGAGGTGGTTTGGAATCAAAGTGGAAAGGGCTGGACACAGAAGTGCTTCCATGTGCCTGTGGGGAGAGCTGTTATCCCAAGAAAAGAAGCTGTATCCAATATGTTGGCTCTGTTTATCACTCAGGAATGGGCAGAGAGGGAAGAGCTGCCAGCCTGTGAACTATTTGCAGGAGCAGCAGACAAAACAGCTTTGATTGTAATGGGGTTGTGAAATAACCTTTTAAAAATAGTCCCAGTCATACATTGTATTTTCTGTCATCCATCTCACACATTCCCAGTGTTTTTAAGGCTGGGAAGCACAGCCCAGCCTTGGAAGTCTGTGACTGGAATCTGTGAGCTGCTGATGCAGTTTTTTGTTGCTCATTCACAGTGTGTTCGAGATGTGAGCAGCCTTCTCCCAGCTCAGAACCCAGGGAAGGGCTTTACACAGAGGGAGGTTGGCTTGGCAGCCACGTGGGACTGATTCCCTTCCCAAGGTGGGACAAAATGGAGAATCATGCAGAGAGGAGGAAAGTGGAGTGAAGAGCGAGGCTGTGATTGTGCAATTGTCAGTCTCTCTCCTGCTTCCAGCCCTGTGCTCTCACGGATCTGTGTTTCTCTTCTCTGGATGCCCTTAGCACAGAGGGAGGAGGAAATCAAGCCAGGAGGTGAGGGAGGGTAGGGAAAGGCAGGAATTGTACAGGTGGATGATCCATCTCCCACTGCAGCTCCTGCTCCCACCTGCTTTGGCCCTCACAGCACATTCTCACCTGTGTGGGTGGTTTTGGAACAGCCAAGGTTGTTCCTGTTGCTTCCTCTGCCATTCCCGAGGTGGAATGCTGAGTGCCAAAGCTGGGTCAGGATAGCAAAGGTTTGTGCTTTGGGGATTTTTGTGATGCAAACTCAGCCTTGCATTCTCTTCCTGCTGCTGGAGCTGCGAGAGCATGTCCTGCCCTTCCAGCAGCTCCTGGCCTTTCTCCTGTCCGAGACCAAACTGAGCTTGGATTTGTAGGTGGGGATGTTTCACCTGCGCTCCAGATTTGCTGGCACTGAAAACAGTTCTTCTGTCCAGCTTCCTTCTGGTAATTCTGACTCAGGCTTCCAGGAATGGAGGGTGGGTTTTTTTTCTTTCTTCTTTTTATTTTTCTTAAATTTTACTTAAAAATAGGAGTGTTTATGCCTAAGAACTTCCCATCTTTCTCTGGTGAGCATGCGTCTGTCATTGAGCCTGGAGCTCTGCACAGGCTGTAAACTTGGAGTACTGCTGCTCCTGGAGTTGCTGATTGCTTTGGATGCCATGAGCTGCTGGCCTGACCTTGCTCTCTGTCGGGAAATTCCAGGGTGAATTTGTTTGTGTGGGAGCAAAGGATCTCCTCAGCCCTGAGTATCTTGGGAGCTCTCTCTCCTTGTGGAGGGTCTTGGGAACGCTCTCCTGGCAAGCTGTGTGATCCAGGGATCACAGTGTCCAAGGATCTTTGTTGGTGCATCTCTGTGTTTGCCCTTCCTCACCTGCACCCTCTGTGTTGCAGCTGTTCCCACCCAGCACACCGTTCCCTGGCCTGAACAGCTCCAGTGACCACGTTCCTGCTCTCCCCAACACCCCACTCCTCATCAGCTACCAGGTGAGAGCCGTGCTGGCCTCAGGGGGATGCTCCTGGTGACATCCCAGAACTGCTGGGGGGAGCAGTTCTGACCTTTCTTCCCTTCAGAGGGAGTGAGATAAGAAACTCAGACGAGCACAAGTCCCTGCCCTTTCCCAGAAGTGTGTTACATTTCCCAAAGAGGAGCCTCGCTGTGGTTAAGGAACACTTTGGGCTCTCAGGACTTTGCTCTCTGCCGTGGGCACAGTGCTGGGTGTAAATCTGGGCCAGGTGTCTGCTCAGGGGAGGTTGGGCAGGGTTCACATAACCCCACAGCCCTTGCCAAAAGTGGTGCAAACATCTTTCCCCAGTGTGGTGAGAACCAGGCATCGGGCAGCTCTTGCAGCCCCTGGGGTGGGCTCCCTCTGATGGCTTTCCTTGGTCTGGGAATGAGATGGATTGTGTTTCGGGGGGGGTTGTGGTTTTGGGGGATGGTTTCAGTGTCAGGCACAGCACCACACATGTCTGGAGCTCAGCAGGAACATTAACGTTGGGTCAATGCTTTTTTCTTCAGTCTCAGGCTCCTGCAGAGGAGGAAGATGAAGGTGAGGAGGAGGAAACAGAAGAGTTGGGGCAGACAGAGACCTATGCAGAATATATCCCTTCAAAGTGTGAGTGTTGCCTTGGGAAGTTCTATTCACTCAATTGTGGACCAACCTAATTTAATTGTGTGTTTGCTGTGGCACCTCCCAGGCTTGTGGTTTTCTAGGAGAGCTCTACAGTGCCCTGAGCTCTGGCTGGCTGATGAGCTCTGGAGGTGCCTCTGGGCAGCAAAGACCTCGACTGACCTGTGTTCTGTTGTCATGTAGCCAAGATTGGGAAGCACCATCCTGACCTGGTGGTTGAGACGAGCACCCTGTCCAGCGTCCCCCCACCTGACATCACCTACAGCCTCTCCCTGCCCTGCTCTGTGGCTGACAAAGGCTCCCTGTCTGCACTACAGCTGGAAGCCATCATCTACGCCTGCCAGGTACCTCCTGCACCTCAGGTGTCCCACACCCTGAAAGTGCCTCATGCAGGGACAGGTGTTCACATGTGTTTTAGAATGACTGGAATTTGGATGATGGAACTCCTTTGGCATTTTAAATGCCTTTTGAGATACTGTTTGAAGCCTGGGACTCCTGTTTCCCTAAGAGGCAAGAACCCTGGACTGTCCTTGCAGAGGGCTTTACGTTTTGGGGGACCTTTCCCATGAACTGCCACTTGTGAGCTTGACTTGTGACTTTGCTGCTGTCCTTTGGCCAAGCACTGCGCTTGCATCCGTGAGATGTGTGAAAGGGTTAAGTGGTGCTCACATCAAAGCTCTTAGCAAAGGCAAATCTCGTTGTAATTTTCGGTTTTGTTTTTGATTTTGCAGCAACATGAAGTTTTATTGCCCAACGGACAGCGAGCTGGGTTCCTGATCGGG